>JAJQQW010000213.1:0-5000 GCA_025583905.1 Ia io | reverse complement strand
GGGAGGGGGGGGGGGGGGGGGGGGGGGGGGGTGGGGGGGGGGGGGGGGTTGGGGGGGGGGGGGGGGGGGGGGGGGGGGGGGGGGGGGGGGGGGGGGGGGTGGGGGATTTGGGGGGGGGTGGGGGGGGGGGGTGGGGGGGGGGGGGGGGGGGGGGGGGGGGGGGGGAGGGGGGGGGGGATTTGGGGGGGGGGGGGGGGGGGGGGGGGGGGGGGGGGGGGGGGGGGGGGGGGGGGGGGAGGAAGGGGGGGGGGGGGGGGGAGGTTGGGGGGGGGTGGGGGGGGGGTGGGGGGGGGGGGGGGGGGGGGGGGGGGGGGGGGGGGGGGGAGGGGGGGGGGGGGGGGGGGGGGGGGGGGGGTGGGGGGGGGGGGTGGGGGGTGGGGGGGGGGGGGCGGGTGGGGGGGTGGGGGGGGGGAGGGGGGGGGGGGGGTGGGGGGGGGGGGGGTGGGGGGGGGGGGGGGGGGGGGGGGGGGGGGGGGGGGGGGGGGGGGGGGGGGGGGGGGGGGTTGGGGGGGGGGGGGGGGGGGGTAGGAGGCAGGGGGGGGGGGGGGCGTGGGGGGGGGGGGTGGGGGGGGGGGTGGGGGGGGGGGGGGGAGTGGGGTGGGGGGGGGGGGGGGGGGGGGGGGGTGGGGGGGGATGGGGGGGGGGGGGGGGGGGGGGGGGGGGGGGGGGGGGGGGGGGAGGGGGGGGGGGGGGGCTTAGGGGAAGGGGGGGGGGGGTGGGGGGGGGTGGGGGGGGGCGGGGGGGGTGGGGGGGGGGGGGGGGGGGGGGGGTGGGGCGGGGGGGGGGGGGGGGGGGGGGGGGGGGGGGGGGTAGGGGGAGGGGCGGGGGGGGGGGGGGGAGGGGCTGGGTTGAGAAAGCAAGGGGGTGGGGGGGTGGGACAACTTAGGTGGGGTAGGGAGGATCTAGACCAAGGGGGGTGGAGGGGGGGGGGGGCGGACTCACCATGGGGGGGTTTCCGGGGGGAGTTGGGGGGGGAAGCACGAGGGTGGGGGGGGGGAAAGGGACGGCGGGGGGGGGGTTGGGGGGGGGGGGGCAAAGCGGGGATCTGATGGGGTAAGTAGGATGTAAAGGCCCGGAGCAGGGGGGGGAGGGGGGTGGGGCTGTGGCGGGGGTAACAGGCGGGTATGTGGGGGGGGGGACTGTGGGCCCAAGAGATGGGGGTAGGGAATGGGGGGAGTAGGCTGTGAGGGCGGGGGGCTGGCACCGATGTCAGTTGGTGTGGGGGGGCCTGGCAAGCGGACTCCAATGGGGACAGCTGATCCAGATATTTGCTGGGCTTTTGGCCGAGATGTATAGGATCGGGGTAGAGTTTCATTTGGTGTTTTGATGGGTAGGGTAATTCGGAGCCAAGCTAAACGGAAAACTGTCCGCTCTAAGCGAACTAGTACTCCATTCCACAGGGGGTGTTGTGGTGGTGATTAGAAAGTGCCTAAAACGCCCCGTTTAAGTTTTGGGTGTGTGGTTAGCGGGATACATTTCGGTTCAGTACGTGGTTTTGTGAAGTCTGTTTTCGATTAGTGAATGATTTTAGGTAAGGTGGTGGGGTCGGATGAATGTGGTACTGGGTTTAAGGTCCGACATTATGGATGTACGGGTTTGGGATTTATTGGGTATGAAAAGTGTAGTCTTGCTTGGGGTTTTTTTATTCGGGTTTGGAGGGGGTCGTACTTTGGGTTTCATAATTTTTTGTTTCAAGTCATGCAAAAGTTAACCTTTGGGAAATGGTTTGTTTTGTGGGAGCGAGGTTGGTATTTAGATGACTGGGGGGAGAATTAAATGTTGATGGTGGGGAGGGTTAGGGGGCCCGCAGAATATAGGGGGGGAGGTTTCGGGAAAGTGGGTGGGTGGTTGTCGAGAAATTGGGGTGTTGGATGACTGTCTGTGTATTAGGTGGGTTTATTAGTTTTGGAAATAAGAGTTCTCTATTCTGTTGCCAATTCGAAACTATATGTCTGGGCTTGTTGCCGCGTGTGTTGGTAAAATTGTGGTTTGAGGGGGAGGGCCGTACGGGTTTCCAAGATTTTTCACAGTTTTTTATATAGTGGGGGTCCGGGATGATTTACTGGATATTATTGGGTTTAGATTCACCCTAGTTTATTCGTGTCTTGGGGGGTGTTTGCGGGGGTGGGGGGGCCGGGTGGTCGGGGGTGGGGGGTATTTAGTTGTGGTGGGGTTTTTTTTCAATCCGTGTGTTTCTATTCTCTAAAAAATCAATTAGGTGTTTCCACTTTGACCAGCCTGGGTGTTCGGAGTTTGCAACTTGGGGCGTAACCTTTCATGGTCGAAAAGTTTTGGGGGGGGGGGCTTAGTCTGTGGGGGTGGGGGGGGAGAGGGGGGTATGGGAGGCGGTCGGGGTGGGGTTTGTGGGACTTGCAGTTGATATGCCATTTATGTTTTTTTTCAACCCTTTGTATCGCACGTAGCCTTGTTGGGTGGGTGGCGTGTGGGGTCGGGGGGTGGGGGGGGGGGGGGGGTGTGGCGGGGAAAGGGGGTGGTTTTTATATGCCGCTGGTGTCTTTATTGGGGGTGCATTTGGATTTTATTGGGGTTTGTGGAGGTGGGAGGGTTTTTTTTTAGTGGGCGTGGTTTGGGGTGGCTTTTTTCTCGTGGGTCGTGGTGGTAAGGTGTTGGCGGGGGTTTTTGTGGGGGGGGTGTGGGTGGGTTTTATTTCGGTTTTTTGTGGTGGGGGGGGGGGGGGTGGCTGGCTAGCCGGGTTGAGGTGTTGGGCTGGGGTGGTAAGGGGGTGATTGGGGGGGAGTGGTACTTTGCCGTAGGGTGTTTGGGGGTGGGGGGGGGTGTTTGGGGGGGGGGGGGTGGGGCAGGGGAGGAATTCGGTCCAAATAGGTCATTGTCGGTTTTGATTTTTCGGGTGTTATTGGTTTTTGGTCATGGGGTTTTTTATGGTTCGGGGCGTCGGTCTGGGGCCCCGATGTTTTGGTTTGTCCCTCAATCGGGTTGTGTTTGTTTTTTTCCTCTTTTTTGTGTTCGGGTTCTCCTTGGATGCGTGGTGTGTCAATATTTGGATAGGTGTCGGGGGCGTGGGGGGGGTGGTGAGTGGGGTTGGTGTCGGGGGGGGCGGAGGGGGTGGGTGTCTTCGTTTGGGCCTTGGGGGCCATTCTGTGGTGCGGGTGTGGTGGCGGGGGGGGTGGGGGGTGGGGGTGGGGGGGTGGCGGGGGGCATGTGGGTCCGGCCGGGGAGGCACGGAATGGGGGGATGGTCGGAGGTTTTCTTAAATTTTGCCAGGCATGGTTGGGGTTGGCTGGCTATGGGTTGATACTTGGGCACAAAACTGGCGTTTGCTAGGGCTGATATATCAATAGACATACATATCTAGACTAGGTTATTGTCCACTTATTGGCGGGGAAATTGTTCCAGGGGGGAAAAACAGGGGCGAAAAAAAAAAAATTTATATAAAAGGTGGTGGGGGGGGGAGACGGAACGGGGGGGGGAACCTTTGGGGTGGGTGGGGGGGGCTGGGGGAGGGGGGGAGTATGGGGCATTTTGGGGGAGGCAAGAGGTGGTTGCAGCCGCCTGGGAGTTATCGTTTTTCTTTTTGGGGGGAGTAGTGATTTTACGGGAGGGCGCGGGGGGATGGTGTGGTTGGATGGTTTTTGTGCCTTAGCGTAAATGTGCAGGAGGAGAGGGCGAGGAGGAAATATTGGCGGGGCGTGGGATTTGGATTGGTTTAGTGGGGTGGTGGAGGTATGTATAGAGGTGGGGGGGGCATATGGCTCTGTGGGGGAAAATAAAAAGATAAATGTGTCTTACGCGGGAGAAGGTGGTGCGGGGGGGGTTGTGGGGGGGCTACGCTGTTCTTCTGTTGGGGGGGGGGGGGGGATTTATTCGAGGGGTTTTCATGGGGGGGGAGGATTTTAGAAGGGGCGAGGTTGAGCTGTCATCCGCTGGCCGGGGTGTAAGATGGTAAAGATTAGGCTGGGGGGAGCTCAGGGATAGTTGGATGGGAGGCAGTGGAGGGAGTAGGGCAGGGTGCCTTAAGGATACTTAAGGGAATTCAGGGGGATAGGGGAGGTTCATAGGAGTTTTGGATAGGGGGGGACTTATCAAAGCGTGGCCTGGGGGGTGGTAGTGGCTAGGACTGGCGGGGGGGGGGTTGAGGGGGCCACGGGGTCCTTTTATTAAAGGGGAAAAAATTGCGGGTGGTGCGATGGGCTGGCGGGCCGCTTGAGGATGCTTAGTTTGGGTGGCTGGGGGCGGTTATGAGTTGCTGAAAACCAACTCTTAGTTGGGTATACATGAATTTATTTTGGGGCTACGGCGGCGGGCAGCAATTTGAAGCGATGAGGCGGTATTACGGACCGGGCGTAACACGAATAACCCGGGTGGGGGGGGGGCAAACGCTCACGGCACAGGACACACGCTGTAGGGGGAGGGGGAGCAAGCCGATGGAAGTTAGTTGAGTAGGGTGCGATACGTATTGGGGGGGGGGGGTTGGGAAAGAGGACTAGCGTTCTCGTGGGAGGCCTGGTGTGTCGGGGGGGGTATGGCTAGGGGGTGTGGGCGCGGGGGGTGGCCGAGTCAAACTTGAAGCCATTGTGGGTGAGTAGAAATGGGATGACGCGGTCGCCAGGGGGCGCGATGGCCACACGCAGGGTGGCGTGGGAGCGCCGAGGAGAGGGGGTAAGAGCGACCGAGTTCATTGGGGGCTGTGGGAGCTGCACAGCAATGCAGTATGATTCCCTTAGCAGGTTTTTTAAACGCCAGTCCTGGGGTGGGGGGAAACTGGGGGGGGTCTTCGGCATGCTAGGGCTGGGGGGGGGGGTGGGCCGGGATGGGATTTTATGTTTATTTCCGTTCATGTCCTGTTCTTTTGTTTGAGGTTCAGGGTGGGTCAACTGTGAGCGGGGGGGGGGGGGTTCGAGGTGACTCCACCAGCAAAAGCGGGGGCTGGTGCGGTTGAGATTGGGTTTTTTATTGAGTTGTTTTTTTTGGGCACATTCATGTTTTTTTGGGGTTGTTTTGAATTTTGTTATTTACCAAAA
>JAJQQW010000645.1:0-13450 GCA_025583905.1 Ia io | reverse complement strand
CCCCCCTTTCCCACAGAGCAGTGGGGTTGCAAGAGAGGGGGTCTGTGCGGTCCAGGTTCCAGCGCGCCCCTTCCACAGATGCAGTCCACAGACGTCGGGCAAGCCAGCGGGGGGGGCATGGTCCAGGCACCATGCTTACACAGATAGAGGCTGAAAGGGGTGCGGACCTGTTGCTACGCCTTTCAACCTCCCCCCAGCCAGCCTGGCCCGGATTGCCAGGGGCCTACAGCTGCAGTATGGCTGGGCCTGCAGTACAGTAACAGGGTGATGGGGTGGGCACCATTTCCCATTGGCCTAAGTGCCTCCCGCAGAGGAGGACATCCCCTGCGGGCTCCTGGCTGTCGGAGAGGGGCAGGCCCGAGCTAAGGGGGACGCACCCGCCCCCAGGGACACCCTCCCGCAGTGCACAAATTTTGGTGCAAGCCCTCTAGTTCCTAGGTTTATAATTAAATAAACTTTTAACTAGAAGAAATTTTCAGGACTTATATGATGGGAAAAGGTTTTTTTTTTGTTGAACTTATTATTACAGATGAAAAAGAAACAAAAAAAAGATAACTTGTACACCCAATAAAAGGGAAAATAAGTAGTACCTCTAACTTATCCTAAGTTATATAATAAAGAGGTATAATATGCAAATTGACCATCTCATGCTTGCACAAGATGCGCCGCATCCATGTGGTCACAAGTTAGGCACGGCATGGCGAGGGCAAAATTGTGGGCGTTTATAGGCCCCCCTAATCTTAAACCAGCCATCGGACATCCCCCGAGGGGTACCAGATTGGAGAGGGGTGCAGGCTGGGCTGAGGGACACGCCCTGCCGCCAGTCACGAATTTCATGTGTATGGGTCTCTATTTCTGTTATTATTTAAAAAATTGAAGATGGTCAGTTTTCTACCTCAATAATTTAAATTTAAAAATAATAAAAAATAATATTTAATAGTAGTGGAAGATAAGATAATTTCAGTTTGGTAAGTGATATGATTTTGTGAAAGTAAAAAAAGGTTGGATATACATAAGTGAGGATAGTACGTTAAAACAACGAGTTAAAAAGATCAGAATTAACATAATAACCGGACAGACACAAAAAATGAGGATGAGAAGTAGAACAACATAAGAAAAGTTACAACATATAAGGAGGTAAAAAAATATAAAAAAAATTGGAAGGAAAAAGTCAGAGTAATAAAAGTAGGTACAACATGAGGAAAAAACTAATAGAAAAATAAAGTTGAGAGAAAATAAAAAAAGTAAATTGTCAATTAAGAGAAGATTAAAGACAAAGAAAAAAAAAGCTAATAGTATAGATAACAAAAAAAAAAGTTATAAGTAATAAGTAGGTCAAAAAAAAAATTTGAAATATACGAAGAGATAAGAGAAAATAAAAGACAAAAGAAAGAAAGGATAATAATAGAATAGCAAAAGTGAGTAGAGAGAAAAAGAAATGAGAAAAAAAACTAAAGTAAATTCAGTAATGAAACAAGACACAACATAGTAAAAGAAATGTACGAAGAAGAAATGTATTTTCCAACAGAAGAATAGTAAGTATAAAAAGAAATAAACAGCAGACGTAGTAAAAGAAAAAAAATGAAAATAGAATAAAAATAAGGTAGGTAAGAAATAATTTAGAAAAGATAGATGAACCAAAAAGAGAAAAAAAAAAAAAGAAGAGAATCGGAACATAAGAGAGTAAACATATATATTCTAAATATTTAAATTAAGAAATAAGTTTACAATGTAAAGAACAAGAAAAGTTATAAGGAAAATATTAATCAAATAGAAATATGATAGGAATATAAATGGTAGAAATAAGGAATATGTTAAGTAGTAGTCAAAAAAAAAATGAATGAAGTACAGGTAAAAGTGGTAAAAAAGAAAGAGTAAAAAAATATAATAGATAAGAAAAAATAGGATAAGCCACTAACAAAACGTCAAAAAAAAATAGGAGATAAAACAACATATAATGAAAAACAAAAAAAGGAAATACAAAAGAAATAGCTCAAATTATACACATAGAACATTAATACAGGAGAATGGAATCATATACATAAAAGATATAGTAAAATGAAATCGAGATGTAAACATTAAACAAGAGTAAGAAAACAAAACAAAAAATCTAATTGTATACAGATAAATACAAGGGAAAAAACAAAATTTAAGTTGTAATATACCTTATAAACAATACATTAATAGTAGAAAACTATAAAAACAAAAAAAAAATAAATAAAAAATAAAATAAATATAAAAAAAAATAAATAAAAAACAATAAAATAAAAAAAACATTATAAAAAAAATATAATAAATAAAAAATAAAAACTAAAAAAAAAGAAATATATATTATTAAAAAAAAGATTTAATATAAATATAAAATAAGTATAAATCTTTCCTTTCGAAAAAAAATATAATATAATTAATTAAATTATAATTAATAAAAAATATTAAAAGAGTTTATTAATTTTTATTTTTTAATGTCTCTTTCTTCTTGTTATAAATTATAAGAGAGATAAAAAATTTTTAATCTTAAAAAGTATATGTTATAATTTAATAAATTAATAAATTAAAATAAGAAAGCGGTAAAAAATAATAAAAGAAATGGGAAATGTGTCTGCCAGAATAAGTTGTGCTGGTAATATAAATAAAGACTGAAAAATACTATAAAAATAGCATAGAATATTGTTAATTTAATTTGAAAATAATAGAAAATCTAAAAATATAAAATAATAATAACGTTATATTATAAAATAAAATAAAAATAAAATTAAATTATTAAAATTGATAATAATTAATATAGAAATATAAAAAAATTAAAAAATAAAAAAAATTAATTATATAAAATAATTATCAATTCTTGAATAATTATATAAAAAAAAATAAATATCTAAAAAATAAAATAAAAATTAATGTAAACAAATAAAAAGAATAAAATCGGAAAAAATGGATATAAAATAATAAAATTTCTCAATAAGATGGCATAAATTTAAGTTATATAAAATTAATTAATGAAATTGGCATTTGAAATATAAAATATTAAGAAATTGAAAATTAGTTTTTATAAATTCATAATTTATATTATTTATCCTTAATAATAAAAAAGATATAATAAAATATGATAAAATAAATGTAAACATGAACTGAAAGCTTAAAAGAAATATTGATAAAATATAAAATATTGAAGAAATTAGAATGAAATATAAATAAATTATTCATTTTAAATAAATTTAGTTAATATAAAATATAAATCGTGCTGGGGAATAATATTAAAATATATTGAAATATATAGTAATATTTCCATAAATTTAATATATAAAAAATAATATTAAAACATTATCGAAATAATAAAATTGTAATTATATTAAATAATTGTTTTATTAAAATAAATAAATAATATGTATAATATTAATACTGATTAAATTAAATTTATTAAGTTGTAAATATTGAGTAATTTTAAAATTTAAAACAAAATAAGAAATTAAAATTAATATATAAATAGATAATATTTATAATTTTGTAATAATTATTATAAAAAGATATAAATAATAAATGAAAAATATAGTTGAAAATAATTTATAAAAATTATATTAATCAATTTTAGATATATAAATATATAATACTATATATTTGTTAAAAAAAAAATAAATTATTAAGCATTTAATATAAATATTTGGTTACAAATAAAGAAAAATAAATATAATAAATTATAATAACAAATTTATATATGATAGATAAATCATAAAGATAATTATAAATAATATAATAAATAAAAAATAAAAAAAAAAATTAAAAAACAAAAAAAATATAAGAATAATATTAAAAATATAAAATAAAAATTATTAATGAGAACAAACTCACTATAATAAAAAAATATTATAAAATAAAAAACTCAAAAAGAATAAAAAATAGCTAAAATTATTAATAAAAATAATAGTATAATCCTAAACAATACTTAAAGGTAATACTCAAAATTGTAATGTAATATAAAAAAATGATTGATAAAAAAATTAAATAATTTTGAAAGTAAAAAATTAGATAAATTAAATAAATGATAAGAATATAATTAAATAAAAATATAAAAAAGTATGGATAACAAAAAAAAAAAAATAATAAAAATATTATAATTAATGAATTTTTAAATTATAAATAAAATAAATATAAAGTAAAAATATACATTATTAAAATTAAAAAATAAAATCATTTAGTCATATAATTAAATTTTATATAAGAATCAAAATGTAATATTTAACTATAAATGGAATTATAAAATTAAAAAATAAAAATAAAAATAAAAAAAAAAAAATTAACCAAAAAAAAAAATTATAAAAAAATAATAATATGTAAAAATAATTAAAATAAAAAATAAATATGAAAATTAATCATAAATAACTAAGATAAAAGAAAAATAATAAATAAATAAATCTTCATAAAATAAAAGATTAATAAATACATAATATTAATTATAAGAAAATTTTAATAATATTAAAGTTTATATCTGTAAATAAAAATAAATTTAGAAATATAATATTTTTAAATACATTAAATTTTAAAAATATTAAATTTTTTTATTCTTATAAATATAATTAATATATAAAAAATATATTAGATATATTAATAAATTAATAAAAAAAATTGAATATTAAAATAATTGAAATAATATAATAAAAACATTATTAAAAAAATATATAAAATGTTAAAATAAAATATGTGATAAAAAATTATGTGCGATGAATATTATAAAAAATAATAAAAATAATTATAATTATTAAAAAATTAATAATAAATTATAAAAAAAAAATTGAATAATAGATATTAAAAAAAGAAATATAAATTTTTACGTTTAATTAAAATTTATGTTAAAGTTATGTTTAAAATATTAATATCTTAATAAATAATAATTTTTTATAATTGAATAAAAAAATAATAATAAAAATATTCAAATAAAAAATTAATTATTAATTTAAAATAAAGTTTTAAAATAATTTAAAGCGTAATTTAATAAATAAAGTTTTAAAATAAAAATCATTGTAATAAATAAAAAAACAAGATTATAAAAAAAAATAATTAAAATATAAAAAATTTAAGATTTTGAAAAATATGTATTTTTCTATAATTAAATTATTTTTATAAAAAAGATTTTTTAAAAAAAAATTATAAATTAGTATATTAATATAAAAAAACAATAAAATATTATTTTGATTAAACATATTATTGTTTTATAAATTTCAAAAATAAAATAAAAAAATATAAAAGTATTTAATTATAAATAAAGATAATAAAAAATAAGTTCCAAAAAATAATAAATAGAAAATATTCAAATTGAAATGCTCCATAAAAAATATAAATATCAAGATGCTTAAAAAATCAAAATAATAAAAATGTAATTAATTACAAAAAAATACTTAAAAAAAAAATTAAAAAATCTAAATTCATAAAAAAAAAAAAATATTACAATAACAATAAAAAAAAATAAAAAAATAAAAACAACAAAAAAAAAATAAAAAAAATAATAAAAAAAAAAATTAAAAATATGAATAAAATAAAAAATTCATAACCAACTATAAAAAAAATTGAAATAAAATTGAAAATAAAAATAAATGCACGACAAAAAAAAAAAAATAAATATAATAATACAAATTAAAAAAATAAAATAAATTAATAAAAAAAATATAAAAAGTATTAATGAATAAATATAAAAAAAAAAAAATAAATTAAATAAAAAAAAAAAAATTAAAAAAAAACATTCAAAAAAAAAAAAAATAATAAATTAAACATATAAAAAAAAAAAAAAATAAAATAAAAAAAAAAATAATTAAAAAAAAATATATTATAAAAAAAAAAATAAAAAAAAAAACTTTAATAATCTAAAAAAAATAAAAATTAAAAAAATTACAAAACTGATAATAAAAATAAAAAGAAAAATATAAAAATAATAAATTAAAATTAAAAAAAATAAATAAAAAAAAAAAAATAAGCAATAAATAATAACATATAAAAAAAAAATTTAACAAAAAAATAAAAAAATATTTACAAAAAAATAATAAAATTGATTAACAAAAACAAAAAAAAAAAAATTTAAAAAATAAAAAAAATTATTAATTTAAATTACAAAAAAAAAATAATAAATTATAAGAAATAAATTAATAAAAAATAAACATCGAAAATAAAATAAAAATAAGAAAATTTAAAAAAATAAAATCAAAAAAAATAAAAAAAAAAATAAAAAAATAACAAAAAATAAAATATATAAAAAAAATTAAAAAAAAAAAATAAAAATAAAAGTAAAAATAATAAATAAACATATATAAAACAAAAAAAATTAAACAGAAAAATATAAAAATAAAGAACATAATAAAACATAAACAATTAAAATAACTCTAAAAAAAAATAAAATTAAAAAAAAAAAAAAAACAAAATAAAAAAAAAAAATAAAAAGAAAAAAACTAAAAAATAAAATAATAAAAATTATAAAAATAACATTGATTGTATTATAATATAAAAAAAAAAAAAAAAACTAATAAAAGAATAAAAAAACTTTTATTTAAAAGAACCTCTAAAAAGAATAAAGAAAAATATAATATCTATAAATATAGAGATAATAAACGTGTCAAGATTATAACTCATTACGGAAATTATCAAAACAATTAACAAAAAAGAGGAAGCAAAAAACTTTCAATTTACTGTTTCTAAATATTAAGATATAAGAACTTATTAAAAATAAGAATTATAATATATCTGAAAAAAGAATAAAAATAAATTTTAGCGAACATAATCAAATGATTTAAAGAATAGATCACTTAATATTATCAAAAAATAATGAAAGAGAAATTAAAGAAAAGAAGCCAAATAAAACAAAAATAAATTGCAGTCAAAAAATTTCGTAGTAGAATCGCTTCGAAGAAATTGATATTATATTTAAATATAGTAAAATTATACTTCAGCAAATAAACTAATGAAGAATTAACCTACTAACCTTTGAAAAGACAAAATAGAAGAAGCATTCTATCTTCCCATACCAAACAGGGCACCATATAAGATTTTTTTTTTTGTTTTATTTTTTTTATTTTTCAAGAGAAAAAAACCATACTAAATTTATTTAAATACATTAGCATATATCTCCAGGATAACAAAAAAACCCCAACCCTTACCACTAGAATACATTTTCTTAATTTTTTTTTTCATTTTGTTTGACCAAAAAATTCCCCAATCCAAACCACCTATCCCCCACCCGAAATAAAAAACAAATGCACAGTTAATCACAATTAGCCCCAAAAAAATACGACAGTCATGCTTTAAATTATTGTTAACTCCTATATACCTAAACAGGGTTCCCTTAAAACATAAAAAGACCTTAATCCCAAGTAATAGTGTAATCAATTTAATGGAGCTAAAGGATTGAAAATAAAAAAGATCCACCCCAACGTTTTTTCAGTTACAGAGCACTTTTCTCTTCCATTTTGCTCTTTCAGTTACTCAAGAGAACAGTCCATTTTTTAGTCCATTTCTATCACTAGCTGTTCTTCTTAGCCAGGAAGGTAGGGAGTACGTTTAATGCAAGTATTTAATTGCAATCATTTAACAATTAAAAGTTAGAAGTTGTGGAATTTGCAATTTGGATGCAACCAGTGAACAAACCTTCTAAGGTACTCTAGGTACCTATACTTATCAGGATATATTTATACTTGACTAGGACTTCTTTAAAAAAAATGCTGGAAAGTTACAGAATAGACGTCAGAAATTCACTAAATTTTCAACCAATGATGTTGGATGGTTACTGGTATAAATGAAACTTCATTAATACATAACTCCGAGTTTCTCAATAAAGTTTAGTAACAAAGAACCTGACTGTGAGGACACCAAGCCACCTATGTTCAGAAACTCACGAGAACCCGAAGACAGGCACAGAGTGGCACTCATGACGAGGTTTACACGTGCAGTACGGTGAGCTGACGCTTCAGCTCTGCAAGCTGGAAAGTACGACAGTGATTCTAAAGAAACCATGTGGAAGATTTCCTTTAACACGTAGCTCTTCCTTCCTCTCGATGAAGGATCACACAGTGTAATTCCTTCTCTTCCAGTAAGCTAACGTATATGCTCAGGTAGAAGCTCATTAGAGGCTCAGGTACCCAAGGATTTTATAGAGTAACTGGGTTCCTGATAGGAGCACCCACACCATCACATCCCATAATTTCCAAATTCTGATGGTAAAGCAGCATAAACCACACTGTGTTGGCACAAAGAGTCTAGGAACACTAAAGCCCCCTACTCATTAGTGAACAATGGAAAAACACACCTCAACTCCAAGTTCCCACACATCATCCAAGGCCAATCCTTGTAAGCAGACTTTTAAACTAATTCTTCATAGTATATCTTGAATTGTCTCCATAACAGTTACAACCTTCTTCAGTTATTTATGCTCTACAGTGTATTGGAAATAATTGTTAAAAAAAGGAATACACACTGCAAATGTTTTTTATTTTTCTCGTCCTAAACATACGTTGTCCCCAGGCAAGGTGGGAGGAGAATCAAAAATTAAACCTTAAATTAAGGCATATTGTGATTTTAGGTTGGATATCCACTCCTTTTTGTACATACCCATTAATAAAAACAGCATATATTAGAGATATTACACTCGTATGGCTAGGAAAAATAAAGAAAAGGAAAAATTAAATATAGTTCATAAAAAAAAGGATGTTTGAACCTATGTTTCACCATCACCCTATCCCTAGTATCTAAACTATCTAAAAATATCTAACACTAACTAAATAGAAATGTCAATGGCTTAAAATAAGAATTACAGCTAGTAACATTTTAAATTAGAAAAGATTTTGGTAAGATAAATAGTTAAGTCATATTTTTAGCTACTACCATACGTAAAATAGAAGCAAATTTCAAAAGGATTACTTGCCCTACTGTATCTGGCTCATGGATAGAGCGACAGCCTGCAGACTGAAGGTTCCCATGTTCAATTTACAGTCAAGGGTATGTACCTTTGGTATGCAGTCACATCCCCAGTAGGGGTGTGAGGGGGGCATCTGATAGATGAGATTTTCCTCTCATCAGTTTTCTAACTCTCTAGTCCCTCACCCTTCCTCTCTGTAAACGCCAATAAAATATAATTTTTTTAAAGAAAAGGTTTAAGTATTATAATCATGATGAAACAAACCTTTCTTAGTAACAAACTTTTAAATCATCCAAAGAGTATCATCTAGACTATTATTTGCAAATACATTACAAAAATTGGCTGCTTTTAAATCTGACAGCTTAAAAACCATTCATATCCCTTTGTCCCAGAAATTCTAGTTCTGGAAACAATCCTAAGAAAATAGCCTGTAAATCCTGAAAAAATTTACAGGTGAAAATTAATACAAACACACAGCACACACACACACACAGTAATATACCTAAAAGCCTTCATTTAAAGATAGTAATACAAAGATTCACAATTTTTAATAAATGAAGTAAAGTTTTGAAATACTGAATGTCAATATGAAGGTTAGCTGTCATCAACTGAAGTCTATTAAAGTGGCAAGATTTGGTTTGAGTGGGAAAACATCTGAAAAAATAGGATACTCTACTATGATGTGCTTATAATTTTTTTTTCCCATGATAGGAGTAAATTTGATTCACATAGGAAGTATAGAAAATTATGTTATTAAGTACTTAAGTAACGTTCCCTAAAATAAAATCAATTTAAGTGTAAAATTCAAATAACCTTGAAGCATAAGATTTCAGAATATTGACATTATCATCTTAATTGCCTGTATAATAAATAGAATACAGGCAGTTCGTAGAGAAACACATATTTGTTCAATATCGTTTTCAGTTTGGTATGAGATGTGCTGTAGGAACTAAACCCTGTTTAATAGATCAATTAGAACAGGGTAAACATATTTTCATTATATGGCATTTTAGCTTAACTACACAGGACATATCAAAAGGACATTAAGGTAGTAACTTACATATATAAATTCTAGAAATCATACATTTAGAAATCCTTGTCAATATTTTTGCTTAATGATAATCAACCCATTGATTCCACCCTTAAACTCTTTTAAAGATTAAGAAATCAACTTATATCTATTTAAATTTAAAGATTAAATAAGAATCCACTGACACTACAATCATGTATTGTGAAAAATTGTTTTACAATTAAAAAAGAATTAAGTCCAGAGTAAAAAAAAAACGACCTTCTCCCCTCTATTTTGACACCATTAGGACAACTGGGTTCAACACAGCTCAGTGTATTTGAAGCAAGATCATGTAAACTCAGGAATGAGAGAAATCAACTGAATCTAGGACCCTGGAGTGCTAAAACAGCCCACTTTAAACTTTTCATGTGGCTACTGAAATAAACAAAGATTTAAAATCCCAATGTTCACTGAAAATAATGCCTCTAGAAGAAAAAAACAAAAAAAGAAAAAGGAACTAGAAGGCAGAAGAATTGTCAAATTTCAGAAACACATAAAAGATAAAGAAAGGTGATTGAACAACCAAGTTCAAAACATTTATCTTATAAAGTTTCTGTCTGCATTTCTACAATACGCCGTCAAATTAACTGTCAGTCCTAAACATTCTTCAGTCAACTGTGAAATAGAAAGCAAGTCAATGAACTATGAATATACAGCTGACAGATATTGTGAGTTCAGAAGATCCCCTGAATTTAAATACTGTAATAACCCTTTGCACAATCTTGCTTTCCTTCCTCGTTCCCTTTTAATTCTAATGCTAAAACCGTTTCGATTCACACTCCGACATCCGAGTGCAACATGTTAGAAATTTAGTGTTTTAAAATAATATGTATGTTTTGGGACTATTTTCACTTTATTAAAGTTTGTTTTTAAATATATATCTAAAAATGATTTAGCTCTCCCTCCAAAAGACTATTATTAAATTTGATGGGATGCATTTTATTATAGACTACGCAAGCCCGGTGCATGAATCATGCACGGGTAAGTGTCCCTATGCCTGGCCTGGTGATCAGAGCTGATTGGGGCCATCTAGGCAGCGTGCACCAGCATGGGCCTTCCTTTGTTCGCGCGCCACCCCGTGGTGTGGTCCATCTGCAAGTCATGCGAGCGATTGGTCCCTGGTCGAACTCCCACGAGGACAATTTGCATTTTCCTGCTTTCACAGATATATACTGAGAGCCCAGCGCCTACTGAAATAGCGCGTGGAGCAACCCCGTGGGGTGCCCCGGGACCCGCGCACCACAGGGCCAGGACCGTGCCCCTTGCTCACGCCTGTGCCAGCAGCCGTGGAGAGTCAGGCCAGACCGGTGCCGCAGGGAGTTGGGACCTGCACCTGAACTCTGCAGCGTCCCCTGGTCTCCCTGCCTGTGTCTGGCTCCAGGGCCCTGCCAGAGCCGCCGCCGATTCCACTTGGGCAGCCCCGCCCATCACTATCTCCACCTCCACGAATCCAGGCCTCACCTCCACCACGCAACCGTCCTCCTTTCCAGTTGTGAACCCCAGTTACAAGCGTCCCGAGACTAATTTTGCCTATTACCTTCTTTTTATATATAAATATAGATAGATATATATATCATATAGATCTAGGAGTAAAATAAATCTTGATTATGAATTTATCACTTTTTTTCGACCAACAAGAAACCTTCAAGATCTTGCCATCCAACGGGGGAAGGGAAGTCAGTATTTTAACTAAATTTTAACTCTTGGAACATTTTTACCATCCCTTTTAAGTCACAAGAGAGGTAAGAAAATGAAACATTTTAAAGCAGACCCAAGCCCTAGCCGGTTTGGCTCAGTGGATAAGCCGTTGGCTCTGTGGGGTTTAAGGCCTTGGTTTCAATTTTGGGCAAAGCAATGCCCCAGGTTTCAGGCTCCCAATCCCCCGTAGGGGGCATGCAGGGAGGCAGACGATCAATGATTCTCCTTTCATATTGAATGTTTTGTAGTATCTCTTCCTCTCCCTCCCTCTCCTTTCTCTCTGAAATCAATAGTCAATTGCATTTTCCAAGCTGTAGTATAAAACATTTGAATTTTCAACCATAAAAATTACATTTTTTTAAAAATAGAAAAACCCAAATAAAGACATAACTGAAACAATCCCATGCAATATATAAGCGTGTTATTAAATGTGGATCTAATCCTCAAACACTATAAAATAAAATACACCAACCAGAAAAGCAACAAGTTTAGGAAGTAGAAGCCTAAAATTAAAATACTAGCCTTTACTTTTTTTTGCCCACCCAAAATTTGATTTATTTAATCAAATTCCAGCTTGTGCAAATAATTATCAAAGTGGCTAAAACTGTTCTTAATCAAAAGCAACACAACTTAAGATCACAATAATCAGGCAATTTCCCTTAACCTAAAGTTGTAAACCATATAAAAACTCTCTTGTTCTAAAGTCCAATTTTGAAACTCTGATGTGAATTGATCACCTGTCCCGCTAACCCAAACATTAAAAGAATTTAATAAAAAGTTAAGTGTTGGTTAGAATAGATTCCTATTATTCCTATATATTTTTAATTCAAAAACTAACTTTTCAGACAATTTCAAATAAAAATTAATATATTTAAAAAAACTTTTTAACTCATAAACCACAAAGAAATATTGTGTTTTATCTAACATACAGAATGTACCCCTTTTTTTGCCAAAGTAACCCTAAGTCATGCCCATTGTTTTTATAAGCCTGCAAAATAAAGGACAAATCCCATATTCCAACACAATTGATTTATGGCCCTAAGCTATTAGGATAAAAAAATTTTTTCTTTCGTTGCTTAAATCCTTATCCATGTTTCAGATAAAAAAAATCCATTTAAATTAAACATTCTTCATTTTTCTCAAAGATTGATTTACTAAAAAAATACTGTCATTTTTGAAGTAAAAAATTGGCTAATTATCAAAAAGCATAATCACATACTATTTAGCCCATAAGCCTAAAAATATAAATTATTCACTGATCGAGTAAAATAACCCTAACCAAACTATTACTAACTCAATTTAAACCCTAAAAGTTTCACAGGCCACAAATCCCCAAAACTCGCCTTTGCAAAGATGAAACAACCCAAATGCCAAAAGGTTTGAAAATGAGAGAAATTTTATACCCCGTTGAACAAAGGGGCAAAACCTTCTGACTCATAAGTATAACTGCAAAATGTTCTAGGCTGAACTTCTCAGAGCAGAACTACTTCTTGCTGACCACGAACAGCAATAATATTCTCTACACAATTAAAGAACTGTTTCCCCATGAAGTTATAGTGGAAAAACAAAAACGGAGTCAATAACAATACTGGATTAATGCCGAACATCATTCTTCACAAACCCCTGTTTTTACAACAGCAACCCCTATATGGAAATGGGGAGTTGAAAATTTGCTGAACTCAACCAAACCCCTTCCAGTTGAACATACAGAAACCACCTCCACAAGCTGTCCAACTCTGCCCAAACCTATCCATCCTTTAGTCGAATCAGTCAGTTTCATGAATTGTAGGATATAT
>JAJQQW010001381.1:0-13934 GCA_025583905.1 Ia io | reverse complement strand
TCTATGTGTCTGTTAGGGGGGTTCCATGGGGAAAGCAAAGGGAGTCAATCCATTTTTTTGTATTTAGGGGGGGGGACTTTTTTCAAATGGGCAAAGTTGAAAGAGGGGCCAATTCAAAAATTGTTTTGAAAAACGAAATATTAAACTCATAAAAAAATGAAACGAGGGGGTGACTTGGGGGGAGTTAACGATTGAAGGGGGGGGCGGGGGGTGACAGGGATCCTCAAAAAAAATAGGATTTTTACAACTCCTGGATATTTAGATTCTCTCTCTTCCAATTTTCTTTCACAACCAAACCCTTTTTGGGGCACTGGGGGCTTCCATTTCATCTAACAAAGCTCTGCCCTTTTATGGGTTTCCAACACCCAAAAACTTTTCATAACTTAACCAGAATTTCATAAGTGTCTCATTTTAACTTCCACTAGAATCCACATATCTATTTAAAGTATTTTCCATCCATTTTTTTCAGGGGGGGCATTGGTTATGAGGGCTTAGGCCCTGTTGGAACCTTGGGGGTGGAAACTGGCTGATACTTTTTTTATACCCCCGTGGGCTCATCCACTGGGGGACCCCCATACCTGTCAAACTGGGGAGAGGGAAGATGGGATTCTGATGTTGTGGGGACCCCCAGTGGCTTTAGAGTCATGTCTGCCCCAGGGGGAAAATGCTGGAAAGCGAAACTTAAGTTCCGCCCACAGCCAAACCATGTGGGTTCTTGGAATTGGAGGGAAAGGGGGTGGGGGAGGGTTTTTCCCCCCACTTGAAAGGGGAGACTTTAAGGGGGTGGCTTGCTTTACCGGGGAAGTAGGGCTGAATCTGGGGGATGATGGTATATTCCAAAAAATCCATTTAGTTTGGTCTACTTTTGAACCCTTGCAAGTTTACTTTCTCCTTGGTAAATTGGTTTTTAGACCAGGATATCAAATTTTACTTTCACAAAGGACCAAGGTAACTGGGGTGAGGCAATGAAGGTTATGTAATTTGAATAAAAAAACATCCAGGCTTCTACCAACTTTCCTTTCCCCATTTGGAAATGTCTAAAATTACTTTTTTACTGTATACTACACTGCACCCAGGCCTCAATCTTACATAGGGATTTTTAACTAAATCCAAACCCATAATACAACAAAACTATCAAAAGTACAATATTATGTATTTGGGGGAAAGGCAACTGTTGGGAAAAAAGGGGTGTGTTTATAAAAACTTCTATTTTTACAGCTAACCATGAAAACGACAAAACGGAGAGCACTTGAAACCACCTTTTTGGAAGTACCTTTGAGTGGGGGACTACAAACATGGTCTTTAAGAAAAATTAAAATTTTTGCGGTAAAATTTCAAGAATATACAGGAAACGGGACATGGAGGTGAATGCAGTTGGAAAAGTAACAAAAGAAAATTTTACAGTAGTATTGGCTAAAAATGTTATACAAAAAACTTATGTTATCAATGTTTTGTCTTATCCCAAGGAATCCTGCTTATTATTTTTTTTTTCATTGGGGCCTGAAAAAGCAAATTATTTGGGTGATATTAATTTTCTTTAATTAACTGCCTAGAGGACGATGAGTAGGGAGAGAGAGAAGGGGATGAGGAGGGGGTTAAGAGAGGGAAGGGTAGGAGAGGAGAGAGGAGGGGTGGGAGAGGAAGGAGGGGTTAATTGTAGATTCTGTATTGGTTTTCTTTCTTTCTCAAAACTTCTTTGAGTATAGGAATCAGGTTTTATGTTCCCTGTTGGAATGGAGATATGGTTTATTTGTTAAAACAATCAGCATAAGGCATTGTTGGGACAATGCTCAGTGCCAAACCTTAAGATTTCAGAGGAGGAAAAAAAGGAATAGAAAATTTTTTTTTCAATTTGGGGGCAAAGGGTTTCAAAAAAAAAATTGGGGCATGTATGTCATGGGTGATGTTTTTGGGATTAACTGTGGGTTTTTTTATTTTAAGTCATTTAAGTAGGATTACACCCCCCACATTTTATGTACATGCTAATGGAGGGGGCATATGTGCATGATGGGGGGGATGGGGCATTAACATGTGGAATTTTATTCAGGTTGGTATTATCTTTTCTACTCAGTGCTTTGTGTGGAGTATTTGGGGATTTGAAACTTAATAGGGCTTTATTCAAGGCCCAAAATATTAGGTTTTATTTTTTTTTAATCCCACAGAATCCACTGTTTTTGCTTTGCCTGGAAAAACCAACCTTAATTGGCCTGTTATTAGTTGGTAGTTTCATTCTAAGAGGGGGGTGGGACATCATATTTCATTTTTCTCTAAAATTGGGTTTGTTACTTTACACCATTTTAAAAAAACGAACTTGGTTTTCTCTCAGATTTTTATAGTCTTGTTAGGGATTGGGGTTGGGGCAAAATTTAGTAAAAGTGATTTTCAAACAAAGGGGGGGGGGGGGGGGGGTGACCATTCATGGCTCAATTTGTTTGGTACCTTAAGTTGCAAGGGTACAAGGGAAGGATGGAAAAAACAAACGTCCTTGGAAAAATTTTACTCACACGGTAAGGTTATGAGCTTATGGGGGGGGGGACCAAATTATTATTTTCATTTATTAAAAAATGTAATGTTTTATTGATTTTTATAACAGAGGAGGGAGAGGGAAGGAAAGGGATGGGGAAAGGAAATAGAGATGACGGAGGAAAAAAAATATTTGGGATGGGGCTTTGCCTCCTTGGGGCTTTGGACCCCCTACTGGGGGATGGAGTGCTTCCAGGACCTGGGTTATGTTGCCTGACCACAGGCCCAAAGTCCAAAACAGTTTGGGGGGACTTCTTTAAATTTTTCATGGGGTTACAACACTTTAAAATTCAAAAAAAAAATCCTGACGGGGCCATTCCCCGCTGGGAATTGGGGGGCCAACTTTAATTTTTTTTAAGTGAAAAAGAGCAGGCAAAAACTAAAAAACATTTTTTTTCTTGCAGGTTTTTAAAAAAAAAGTGTATTTTCATTATTTAGGGCTTTGTTGTTTTATTTTTTTTTACCCCAGTTTGGCCCATGGAGAATTATAGTGGTTGGTTCCATTCTATTCTTTACCCTATTTTTTATTAGGGAGGTAAGCATTCAGGGGGAAACTCCACTAAACTCCAAACAATATACTGTGGCATATTTAAACTACTGTGAGAAATCAGGGCCATAGGGTAAGTTCCCAGGAGCACTAGGGGAAAGGCAGGGGCAGGGGGTTAGTATTTTTCCCTATTTTTGAGGGAGACTTTAAAAAAAAAAAAGTGGGGGGGGACAAATAAATGGAAAAAATATAAATTAAAAAAACAAGGGAAATATTTACTCAACTAAGCAAGAAATGAGTTAACTTTTTAACTATAATTCATGGGATTGTACTGGTTTTTCACACGGTCCAAAAAAGGGTATGTTTTTTTTAAAGGAAACCAGATATAGAGCAAAGTTTTAAATTTTGGGCATTTAGGGGTTTGTGTGGGGCCATTTTTTAAGTCCGCTGTTTGTAACTTATATTTCTATTTCTATTGTTGTAGGTGAATAAAAAAGCAGCTCCTGTTATTGGTAATGAAAGCCATTGGGTTGATGTTTTCCCAATAAAAAAAAAAACTTTTAATTTTGACTGCTCCACTGGAGTTTGAAAAAATTTATTTACATATTTGTTCATTGTTGCCATTGTACATTACCTTATTATGGGCCTTCATTTTCCATTTCTTTTTTCCCCAAAACAAATTTATAAAAAAAACCCCATTTTTAATAGCTTGCGGGATACTATTTATCAAAAACCAGGCCCCATTGAATCCCTGATTCTGAAGATTCTGGGATCGGAGCTTATAAAATTTGGGCTGGAGTCCCCACAGTCTTTACAACAGGGATTAATAAGTACTTCTGTTCTTATATTGGGGAATGGATATATGTAAATATATTTTTCATTGTTTGATAAATTTTTTTTATTTTAGAGGGTAAAAAAAAAAAAAACCACACTTTCCAATTTTTTACAAAATTAAAACTTAAAGGTCCAAAATTCTCCAAAATTTTTTTTGGCAATTTAAACTTTTACAATTGTTTTTCCCTTTTACGTGGGGGGCTTGGTGGCTAGAAGGCTTTTGGTGTATTTGTTTGTATGCTGTTTGGGGGGCGATGGTGTTTTTACTTTGGATTTTCAAGCATTAAAAAGGTTGTGTATTAAATGGACCAGCAAGTGCGAGAATGGAAAATTGTGGAGGTGGTTGGGATTGGAAAAAAAAACTAGGAAGGGACTTGGAAATAAAATGTTGGGTGGAAAAAATGATACCACATTTTAGGGAACAAAAGAGGTTTTCTGTGGGAGGTTTTTTGTAGGCAAAAGGGGGATTATTCTTGGGTCAGGTAAATTGTGGGCTTTTAGGTGGTGGTTTACAGGGAAAATTTAGGCCAATAAAGATGTAAAAGGGGGGAAAAAAGCAGGATAAAAGGGAAACTATACAACAATTTACTGAAAATTCTCATGGTTCAGATTTACTTTTCTGAGGGTTTGTTAAATTAAATTTCCTTCCAATTTGTAAGAATGAAGGAAGGGAAAGGTTTTACAAGAGAGTAAAAGGTAATTTGCAAGAAATTGGGAAGAGAGAATCTAAAAAAAAAAGGGTGGGGTTTTTCCTAGTAAAAAACCCCCAACAGTGACTTTTTCTTGTGTTTTAGATTGGAATTGTATTAAAAAAAGGAAAAAGGGAAAGTAAATCAAAACAAAAGATGTATGTCAAAGATTTTGGATAGCCCCCAGGGTGATTGGAAAAAAGAAAATTGGTTAATCAGCGGAAAATCAGGGATAGGAGGGAGGTTTTGTTTCTGGGAAAATGAAGGTTTTGGGTTGGTTGGTTAAAAAATTGTACCATGTTTTACACAGGCCAAAAGTAAATTTATGAGGGGCAGGGGTACAAAATGGGGGACTTGGAGGTTTCCAAAGGAAGGATTCATGGTTAAAAAAAAATTTATTTGCTCTTTAGGTGAAAAAAGACCATTGTTCTAAAAGGATGGATTTATAAAAAATAAATTGGGACCATCAAACAAGTTGGACTCTTATGGACTTTAAAATTTTTTTAAACTAAAACAGTTGCTTTTCTATTGGGGTCCTTTGTCATTTCCTTTTGGGAACAGGTGCAGTGGGGACCATGGAAGGGATTTTTTTTATAGGATTTAGTAAGGTATAAATGGGATTTAGAACTAGCTAAAAATTCGTTTTGGACAATTTATGGGTTAGATTCGGTGTGGTGGGTAACATACACTTTTCTGAAAAAAAATTGTTTTCAGTTCATGGATTTTTAGTAGTTTGGGGTCCAGAGGGATTTTGGAATGTATATTATTAAAAACCATTATATTTTGTTTTTAGTTTTTCAGATTTTAAATGGGGATTGGTCATAATTCCCATATGGGTTTAAAAAAAAAAATCCTTTGCTTTGGTAACCATATGGCCTTCAAAACGTATCTTGGCTTTTTGGTTCCCAAGTGGTAAATAATAAAAAACATGTTTGGGTTTATATAAAAGTATGTAAAAAAAAAAACAAAAAAAGGTTGTTTAGGAGAGTTTTTTGATTTTTCATAGAGGAGTTCATTGGCTTAAAGTTTTGTCCTGACCTAATGTTCCACTTGGTTTTCTTTTTTTTTTAGGAATTATTTAAAAAGTTGTGTGTATTCAAAAATGCAACAGGCGTCTTTTCATTTTTTGTGGCGGACTCTCTGACATTTGCCCTTGTTCGATTCCTGGATTGTTTTGTTTTTTTTTGGATTAGCTTTCTTACAGGTTTGTGTGTGTGAGGTGGAGTGGGGACTGTGGGGTCTATTCTGTTGGTTTTGATGTTACTTTGTCTGCCAATTGGGGGAGGCATGTTGTTGGGGGGAGTGTCTTGTTTTGTAATGAATTGGGGTGTTAGCAAAAAACCAAATTTGTCCTGTTGGTGGGGGGTGTGGGTGGCACTGGGGGTTGGCATTGGTTTGCGCCCAGTCCCATGGGTGGTAACTGTTGGAAATTTGGTGTTTTGGTTGGTGGAACTTTGGTTTGGTCACAGTTCTGGTTTGTGTGTTTTTCCTCTCTCCAAATGTTTAGGGAAGAACTTTTGGACTCCTCGGGTTAGGTAGAGGGGTGATGGGGGTGGGAATTAAGGTTGGTTGAGGGGTTGGTTTTTAGGGGGTGTATTTGTATTACTTGGTAGTATTACTGTGTAAAACTAAACGTTAAATGGTATTTGTGGGGGTTTGTTGGTTCATAATTTCTGGTGTTCTCCTTTTGTCCTTATGTCTCTTCATTGGTGTGATTATTTTGGGGTTTTATGGGTTTGATTGGTCCTTATGGGGGGGTGTGTTGTGTTTGTGATGTAGTGTTGTCGCTGTGAGGTAAGGAGGTTGAGGTGAAAATTTTAAGTAGCTTTTAAAATGTCTGCCAAAAGGGGGTTAGTGGTAGGGTTTTGGTTTGTTAGGTGGGTGAGTTATTTTTTTGGAATTATTTTGTTTTGACGGTTGTTTTTTTGAATGGTATTGGTCAGGTTAATGTTGTTGGTTGTATTTTGTGTTTGGGGGGATTTTCAAGTTTTGGGGTGGGTTTGGGTGGTTTCACTTTTTGTATTTGTGTTGTAAAAAATTTAACTGGTTTTGCCGACCTATTTTTATCTCTCTGTTCGATATGTTGTTGTGTGAAGGAACCAATATATGGGGAAAGGGAATTTGTGGGGAATGGAAAGTGGTCAGGAGGGGAAAAAGAGTGTGAATAAATGTGTAAGGTTATTTGATTTGGGTTGGTTGTTAAGGGTTGTTTGGGGGGGGGTTATGAACTTGCGTTGTTTGAATTTTGTTTGGTGCTGGGTCACTTGGTTTAATTTAAACTTTGTTTTTTTTTGTTATAAAAGACCAAGGAGGGGGGTACCTACATTTCTTTGGGTTTTTTTCAATTTTACACAGGTTGATTTTGGTAAGTAGTGGGTAACACTTTTGTTATAGGGTTTTTTTGGGTATTGGTTGGTTTGGTTTGCTGTGTAATAGGTTTTTGTTTTTGGGGGGGACAAATAATTTTGTGGGGTAGGAGCTCATTGTTTTGTTTTGTGGTTTAGGTGGGTGTTGAGGGGAGGGTTTTGGAGGTTCCAAGATTATTTTTATTAAAGGTTTTGGGAATTTTTTTGTAACAATGGGCTTTAATGGTTATTGAAATTAAATTAATACACTGATTTGTGTTAAAGGTGAAAAACTAGGATTGTGATATGGAGTAAATAGTGGTGGTGTTCCAAATGTTTTTGTGGTTATTTTTGCTTCTTGTGTTTTTTTGAGTTGTTAAGGTTTGTAGTTGTGAAAATTACCCAATGTTTTATGGTTTTGTTTTTTTTTAGGGTTCATTTTTTATTTAAAGTTGTTTGATATTAACTTAATTTCAACAAAAATAAGGAGAGTTGTGTATATTTATTAGGATATGTTCTTTTTGATTTAATGAATTGTTTTCTCCACAAATTAGATGTAGGGTAAAAAATTATTGTTTTTGTATTTAAATAGGGGGGGACAGATGTGGAAGTATACAAGTTGGAACAAGCCAAGGATTTTCCGGTAAAGTATTTTTTTGTTATAGATGTGGGTTAGATAAGGGGACATTTTAGCAAGTTTTTTATTTGTTTTTTTTGGGGATTATTTTTATAAGGGTGTTGAAATGTGATCAAGTGTGGGGGTTTTTTTTTTGGGGTCTTAGTGGGGTGTGGATTTGTGTGTGGAAAAGTTTTGGGGTTGGGGTTTGCCACCAGGGGTGGTTGTTTGTAGGATTTGTTGTTTTATGGGGCTTGGGAAGTAAATTAGTGTGTATTGGTCAAGTTATTTAAATGGGAAATTTATTTATTTAGGGTAGCGGATTTGCCGGGAGCTTTATTTTTCTTGAAAAGGACCTTGGGGTGATTTTTCATAATTAGGGGGGTGAAGAAAACTTTTAAGAGGGGTTGGTGTGGTGATGGGTGGGGGTAATTGTTTTTTATATTTTAGCGTGGGGCCAAGTAAATGTTTAATGAAAGTTGGCCACATCAAAATAATCTTGGTCCCTTTGGCCTCCCCAATGGGCCCCATTAGTTTGAGGCAGGTTAAAGGCTTGGTTTTAGGTTTGATTATATTTTTTGTAGGCAAAACAGCTTGTCCATAGGCCTCTGTAATAACCCAGGTGGGAGCGACAATATAGTGTTTATTTGTTGTTAGGGTAACTTTAGTGGGGGGTTAGGGGATTTTCCCCAACCATTTATGGGAAGTGATTTTTGTTAAGGGTGGGAAGGTTTGATCAAATTGTAATGAAACTTCCTATATTTTTATTCTGTTTTTTAGTTCCTCTCCTGATTTTGGTCTTTAGTGGGTATGAAAAATATAAGACTAATAGGAATGGGTGGGTTTTATAGTGGATTGAAAGGGAGGAGGGGTTTAATTGATGTATATTGTGTATTTTATGTTTTGGGAGGATGGGGGGTATTCCATGGGGTAAATGGCTGGGACTTGGGTGAGGTTTAATTGATGTAGAAAAATGATTTTATGGGGTTTGTGATTTAGGTTTGGGTATTGGATGGGTTGAGTTATTAACCCAAGTGGTTTGGGTGCCGTTCCTCAGGTGGGCAGGAGGTGTGTTGATATTGGAAAAATTGTGGTTTTTGTTTTGTTTAATGAAGTGTGTAGTTTTGGCTTAGATTTTTTGGGGGGTGGTGTGGTATTTGGGTGTGGGGAATGTATGGGGGGGTGGGGTGAGGGGGAAGGTTTGATTGGGGGGTTTTTGTGGGGACTTTGGGTATTTTTGGGTTTTTTGTGGGGGCAAGGTGGGATGTTGTGGGGTTATGGGGTTTTTTGGGTTGGTGGGTTGTTGTTGGGGGTTTTTTTTGGCCAAGGGGGGGTGGGGGTGGGTTGTTTTGGGGTTTGGGGGTTGTAAGGGGTTTTAGAGGGGTGGTTTTTGGT
The DNA here is from genome assembly GCA_025583905.1 of Ia io. Lineage (NCBI taxonomy): Eukaryota > Metazoa > Chordata > Mammalia > Chiroptera > Vespertilionidae > Ia > Ia io. Next base: position 5,045 of record JAJQQW010001381.1, on the reverse strand, counting down.
GGGGGAAAGGGGTTTGTGTTGGGGGGGGTTGTTTTCGGGTTTGGTTGTGTTGGGGGGGGGTTTGGGGCAGTGTTTTTATGGGGTGATTTTTTTCAGTGGTGGTGGGGGGGGGGGCTGGGGGGGGGGGGGGGGGGGGGGGGGGGGGGGGGGGGGGGGGGGGGGGGGGGGGGGGGGGGGGGGGGGGGGGGGGGGGGGGGGGGGGGGGGGGGGGGTGGGGGGGGGGGGGGGGGGGGGGGGGGGGGGGGGGGGGGGGGGGGGGGGGGTGGGGGGGGGGGGGGGGGGGGGGGGGGGGGGGGGGGGGGGGGGGGGGGGGGGGGGGGGGGGGGGGGGGGGGGGGGGGGGGGGGGGGGGGGGGGGGGGGGGGGGGGGTTGGGGGGGGGGGGGGGGGGGGGGGGGGGTGGGGGGGGGGGGGGGGGGGGGTGGGGGTGGGGGGGGGGGGGTTGGGGGGGGGGGGGGGGGGGGGGGGGGGGGGGGGGGGGGGGGGGGGGGGGGGGGGGGGGGGGGGGGGGGGGGGGGGGGGGGGGGGGGGGGGGGGGGGGGGGGGGGGGGGGGGGGGGGGGGGGGGGGTTGGGGGGGGGGGGGGGGGGGGGGGGGGGGGGGGGGGGGGGGGGGGGGGGGGGGGGGGGGGGGGGGGGGGGGGGGGGGGGGGGGGGGGGGGGGGGGGGGGGGGGGGGGGGGGGGGGGGGGGGGGGGTTTGGGGGGGGGGGGGGGGGGGGGGGGGGGGGGGGGGGGGGGGGGGGGGGGGGGGGGGGGGGGGGGGGGGGGGGGGGGGGGGGGGGGGGGGGGGGGGGGGGGGGGGGGGGGGGGGGGGGGGGGGGGGGGGGGGGGGGGGGGGGGGGGGGGGGGGGGGGGGGGGGGGGGGGGGGGGGGGGGGGGGGGGGGGGGGGGGGGGGGGGGGGGGGGGGGGGGGGGGGGGGGGGGGGGGGGGGGGGGGGGGGGGGGGGGGGGGGGGGGGGGGGGGGGGGGGGGGGGGGGGGGGGGGGGGGGGGGGGGGGGGGGGGGGGGGGGGGGGGGGGGGGGGGGGGGGGGGGGGGGGGGGGGGGGGGGGGGGGGGGGGGGGGGGGGGGGGGGGGGGGGGGGGGGGGGGGGGGGGGGGGGGGGGGGGGGGGGGGGGGGGGGGGGGGGGGGGGGGGGGGGGGGGGGGGGGGGGGGGGGGGGGGGGGGGGGGGGGGGGGGGGGGGGGGGGGGGGGGGGGGGGGGGGGGGGGGGGGGGGGGGGGGGGGGGGGGGGGGGGGGGGGGGGGGGGGGGGGGGGGGGGGGGGGGGGGGGGGGGGGGGGGGGGGGGGGGGGGGGGGGGGGGGGGGGGGGGGTTTGGGGGGGGGGGGGGGGGGGGGGGGGGGGGGGGGGGGGGGGGGGGGGGGGGGGGGGGGGGGGGGGGGGGGGGGGGGGGGGGGGGGGGGGGGGGGGGGGGGGGGGGGGGGGGGGGGGGGGGGGGGGGGGGGGGGGGGGGGGGGGGGGGGGGGGGGGGGGGGGGGGGGGGGGGGGGGGGGGGGGGGGGGGGGGGGGGGGGGGGGGGGGGGGGGGGGGGGGGGGGGGGGGGGGGGGGGGGGGGGGGGGGGGGGGGGGGGGGGGGGGGGGGGGGGGGGGGGGGGGGGGGGGGGGGGGGGGGGGGGGGGGGGGGGGGGGGGGGGGGGGGGGGGGGGGGGGGGGGGGGGGGGGGGGGGGGGGGGGGGGGGGGGGGGGGGGGGGGGGGGGGGGGGGGGGGGGGGGGGGGGGGGGGGGGGGGGGGGGGGGGGGGGGGGGGGGGGGGGGGGGGGGGGGGGGGGGGGGGGGGGGGGGGGGGGGGGGGGGGGGGGGGGGGGGGGGGGGGGGGGGGGGGGGGGGGGGGGGGGGGGGGGGGGGGGGGGGGGGGGGGGGGGGGGGGGGGGGGGGGGGGGGGGGGGGGGGGGGGGGGGGGGGGGGGGGGGGGGGGGGGGGGGGGGGGGGGGGGGGGGGGGGGGGGGGGGGGGGGGGGGGGGGGGGGGGGGGGGGGGGGGGGGGGGGGGGGGGGGGGGGGGGGGGGGGGGGGGGGGGGGGGGGGGGGGGGGGGGGGGGGGGGGGGGGGGGGGGGGGGGGGGGGGGGGGGGGGGGGGGGGGGGGGGGGGGGGGGGGGGGGGGGGGGGGGGGGGGGGGGGGGGGGGGGGGGGGGGGGGGGGGGGGGGGGGGGGGGGGGGGGGGGGGGGGGGGGGGGGGGGGGGGGGGGGGGGGGGGGGGGGGGGGGGGGGGGGGGGGGGGGGGGGGGGGGGGGGGGGGGGGGGGGGGGGGGGGGGGGGGGGGGGGGGGGGGGGGGGGGGGGGGGGGGGGGGGGGGGGGGGGGGGGGGGGGGGGGGGGGGGGGGGGGGGGGGGGGGGGGGGGGGGGGGGGGGGGGGGGGGGGGGGGGGGGGGGGGGGGGGGGGGGGGGGGGGGGGGGGGGGGGGGGGGGGGGGGGGGGGGGGGGGGGGGGGGGGGGGGGGGGGGGGGGGGGGGGGGGGGGGGGGGGGGGGGGGGGGGGGGGGGGGGGGGGGGGGGGGGGGGGGGGGGGGGGGGGGGGGGGGGGGGGGGGGGGGGGGGGGGGGGGGGGGGGGGGGGGGGGGGGGGGGGGGGGGGGGGGGGGGGGGGGGGGGGGGGGGGGGGGGGGGGGGGGGGGGGGGGGGGGGGGGGGGGGGGGGGGGGGGGGGGGGGGGGGGGGGGGGGGGGGGGGGGGGGGGGGGGGGGGGGGGGGGGGGGGGGGGGGGGGGGGGGGGGGGGGGGGGGGGGGGGGGGGGGGGGGGGGGGGGGGGGGGGGGGGGGGGGGGGGGGGGGGGGGGGGGGGGGGGGGGGGGGGGGGGGGGGGGGGGGGGGGGGGGGGGGGGGGGGGGGGGGGGGGGGGGGGGGGGGGGGGGGGGGGGGGGGGGGGGGGGGGGGGGGGGGGGGGGGGGGGGGGGGGGGGGGGGGGGGGGGGGGGGGGGGGGGGGGGGGGGGGGGGGGGGGGGGGGGGGGGGGGGGGGGGGGGGGGGGGGGGGGGGGGGGGGGGGGGGGGGGGGGGGGGGGGGGGGGGGGGGGGGGGGGGGGGGGGGGGGGGGGGGGGGGGGGGGGGGGGGGGGGGGGGGGGGGGGGGGGGGGGGGGGGGGGGGGGGGGGGGGGGGGGGGGGGGGGGGGGGGGGGGGGGGGGGGGGGGGGGGGGGGGGGGGGGGGGGGGGGGGGGGGGGGGGGGGGGGGGGGGGGGGGGGGGGGGGGGGGGGGGGGGGGGGGGGGGGGGGGGGGGGGGGGGGGGGGGGGGGGGGGGGGGGGGGGGGGGGGGGGGGGGGGGGGGGGGGGGGGGGGGGGGGGGGGGGGGGGGGGGGGGGGGGGGGGGGGGGGGGGGGGGGGGGGGGGGGGGGGGGGGGGGGGGGGGGGGGGGGGGGGGGGGGGGGGGGGGGGGGGGGGGGGGGGGGGGGGGGGGGGGGGGGGGGGGGGGGGGGGGGGGGGGGGGGGGGGGGGGGGGGGGGGGGGGGGGGGGGGGGGGGGGGGGGGGGGGGGGGGGGGGGGGGGGGGGGGGGGGGGGGGGGGGGGGGGGGGGGGGGGGGGGGGGGGGGGGGGGGGGGGGGGGGGGGGGGGGGGGGGGGGGGGGGGGGGGGGGGGGGGGGGGGGGGGGGGGGGGGGGGGGGGGGGGGGGGGGGGGGGGGGGGGGGGGGGGGGGGGGGGGGGGGGGGGGGGGGGGGGGGGGGGGGGGGGGGGGGGGGGGGGGGGGGGGGGGGGGGGGGGGGGGGGGGGGGGGGGGGGGGGGGGGGGGGGGGGGGGGGGGGGGGGGGGGGGGGGGGGGGGGGGGGGGGGGGGGGGGGGGGGGGGGGGGGGGGGGGGGGGGGGGGGGGGGGGGGGGGGGGGGGGGGGGGGGGGGGGGGGGGGGGGGGGGGGGGGGGGGGGGGGGGGGGGGGGGGGGGGGGGGGGGGGGGGGGGGGGGGGGGGGGGGGGGGGGGGGGGGGGGGGGGGGGGGGGGGGGGGGGGGGGGGGGGGGGGGGGGGGGGGGGGGGGGGGGGGGGGGGGGGGGGGGGGGGGGGGGGGGGGGGGGGGGGGGGGGGGGGGGGGGGGGGGGGGGGGGGGGGGGGGGGGGGGGGGGTGGGGGGGGGGTGGATAGATCCATACAGCTCTGCGCCGAGCTTCTCTGCATTAGTGAATGTTGAGCTCGCATGATGGGAGCGCGAATTATACTCGACTCACTCTATCAGAGCTCAGTACTGTCTAAGGGATAGTATGTTGGGACCTGCTCACACCTTTCCCCCTGGATCTCATTTAACATATACTTCCTGGATTGATCTTTTTCTATTCAATTTGGTCAGGGTGAGAAGTGACCAAAACAACCGACATTAAGGCCCGATAGACAAGAATAGGATACGAAGATCATGTATTGAGTGAGTGCACTGGTATATGTAAAAATTATACACATATCTGTCGTAACTAGGAATCTACATTTAGTTTCTATGACTAGTGTGTATATAGCAAAACGCTATTGCATTTATATAGATATACCGTGGATATAAAGATGTGATAAATGGGACAATATTGGGAGCGGACGGGGGTTACTGTATGATTTGAGTTGTAACCTATTGAGATATACCTAGTTAGAGTACTCATTTATTCCTCGAAATAACCAGTGGGTTGTAATTAAGGAATTATTTGATTTCTCAGGTGTAAAACCAAGTTGTGAAAACATGCAGTAATGTCTTTCCAAAAAGTACCATGGCAACGTTGATGGAAGTTGGAACCAAGATAGAAGAGAGACGACGGCCTTCATCGTCCAAAATCTGTGTTCTTAATCGGACAAGTATTATATTGGGTTGCATTAATAAGTGTTGTTTGTTAACTTATTAACTTATTTGTGCTTTAGGAAAATAAATTCAAGAAACCCTATACTGAGTAACTGACTGTATTTATGGAATGGCAGTAATAAAAGCATACTAGCCCATATATCTCTGTTATGTAAGGATAGATTGACTTTATAGTGAAGTTAAAAGAAGGGTGTTTGTGTGTAGTGCGCTTTTATATGTGATTGCCGGTATTTTTTCCATCTTGTTCATTCTGATTACTTTGTGGCTAAGGGGAGGGCTTGGTGATTTGTTGTGAGCTCTGA
>JAJQQW010000250.1:0-2500 GCA_025583905.1 Ia io | reverse complement strand
TTTTTAGTTATTTGGTTCTTCTTTTGTTAGAGAGTCTTTTCTCCTGGGGGTGTCTGATGGCATACAGCTGGCCATTTTCTTATTCTTCTTCTTTTTCTTCCTATTTAGGGGCAGGGTTCCCTAGCTTTTGTGGGTCAAGTTACGAAGTGTGTTGGGTTTTATTTTTTTCTTTTTCTGTTGGTTTTAAAAAACATGGAGTGGGCGCTGTTAGATTTCGAGTTGCGGTAGTTTAATTTTTTGAGTTGTCTTGTGCTCTTTGACTTGCTTTTCTGAAGGAGTTGTAATTATTCTTTCAGCTAGTGCTGGTTGGTAGGTTGTAGCTCTGAACCTTTGTATATTTTAGTTTAGGGACAGACTCTGAGGGCATGGACATATGCAAGGGGTCATGGGGGGAGTGGGGTAAGGGCGATGGGCATAGTGCGATGGTTTTTTTAGGGGCAAGTCACACAGAGCTGAGTAAATCGTAGGGGGGGGGGTTTCTCACGGGAAGCATTTTTTGTTTTTAGGGCCCCACAAGGGCTTTTGTTATTTATCCCAGATCTTTATTATTTTGTCACAGGGGGGGGGTGGCATCGGGTTACCCAGCTTGGTGGAAGCGTAATGGTTGGAAAAGGGGGAGAACATTAGGTGGCAGCCAACCTGTGCTGGTTAAGCTGGAATAGTGGTGACAAGCAGCTCTGGATGTTTTGGGCTGTCTACTGGAGCATTTTTGGGTGGTTGTTATCACTAGTGACCAATGAGTTTGACCTTCTGTTTTGTTTTGGATGTTTGTATTAGCATTTGGGCCTTTTTTGGGGATCTCTCTCGGTAGGGACCCCCTCAAGTGGGTGGGCTGGGGTGGGGGGTCTTAGTCATTTGTGTGGCTTGCTTTCTTCGGGTTTTTTGTGGTGGGGAGGGGCGGGGGGGGGGTGAAGCGTTTTTTTAGTTGAGGGGGGTGGGCGATGGTCCCCAGAACTATGGGACAGGTGAGAGTTATGGTGAAGGGGGTGGTTATGTTTCTTTTTGTTTTGTTTTTGTAATCTTCATGGCTTTTGATATTGCTTAGAGGGACAAAAAGGGGTCCGGAGTGAATGACAGAGTGGCCTGTATGAGGCGAGAATTTCTCAATTTTCTCCTTTAATTTTATTTTGTTTCCGAACACCTTGGGTTAGTTTTTACAGGGAGATGGTTTTTTGCTATTGGGTTAAGAGGGGGGGAGGGGTGTTCTTTGGGGGGGTGGGGTTGCGGGAGTGGTGGTGGGAGGTCGGAGAGGGGGACCAGGGGAATGGGGCTTGTGAGAGGATGATTTGGGGACAATGCTTTTTTGAATTTTTCTTTGTTGTTTATCTTTTGTTTTGTCTTTGTTGCTTGGTCTGCGTGTCGCTTCGTTTGTTTTTTTTTTATGGGGTTGGCATTGGTATTTTCGGGTTTTTGTTTTGCAAGTTTTTTCTGTGTTCCAGTGTTTTTATGGTTTGTGGGGATTTGGCGGAGTGGGAGGGGTCGGGGGTGGTTGGGAGGGCGGGGGGAGGCGGGGGTCGGAGGGGGGGTCTGTTTGGGGGGGGGGGTCGCGGGGGAGGGTGGTGAACGGGGAGAGGCAGGAGTGTTGGGACCATTTAGTTCAGAGAGGAGGATTTGGGTTGGGCCGGGTAGGATTCTGTGGGCGGAGGGCAGTGGTCGGGCGGGGGGGTGTAAAGTGTCAGATTTGCTGGGTTTGTTTGGGTTTTTTGGGATTTTTTTGCCAAAGGGGTACTTTTGGTAGGGAACTTATTTTTGCACGTTATGGGGGTGTAGGGGAGAAGGGGTTTTTCTGATCAGTAAAAACCATTCCCTTTTAAACTATTGCCCTATTATCCATGAGGTAAGGTTTCTTTTCATATTTTATGGCCCCAAATATTTAATTATCGGCCCTGTTGTGAAAAAACCAGGGCTTTAAAAAATGTGGGTGGGAGGGGTTTGTGGCACTATGTCTTGCAATTGGAGTACATAATTGCGGACTGAGGTTGGGCCAAAATATCTTTTCAACCAAGCTGATTCAGACTGTTAGTCTCTGGTTAAAAAGCCTAAAGTGGTGGGGAATCTAGTTTTTTTTAGGCTAGTTAGCTATGGCCAAAATTTAATACATTAAAAATGAGTGTACCCCCATGGGAAAATGCAGCAAAACAAATATCTGTGGTTTTGTTAGTTCATATTTGGCCTAATATTGTGTGGGGGAATATTAGGGCAGTCAAAATTTCAAGAATTTTAAGCGGTGGACATTTCTTGTGGATAGGGTTTTGAAAATAAATTTGCTCCGTAATAATGGGGGGGGACATGCTTGAAAAAAAATAAACGGTTTTTTTTTGATTACAAGGATTAATTGGAGTTTTAAGGATTCAACTATTTGCTTACATTTTATTTATATAGCTTTTAAAGGAATTTCATTAATTTTTTCTTCCTTTAAGAGGGTTATTATATTAAAAAATTTTCAGTGCTTGCTAAAAAATTATAGGGTAACTTAAATAACCCATAATAATTATTATAT
>JAJQQW010000754.1:0-12500 GCA_025583905.1 Ia io | reverse complement strand
TTTTTTTTTTTTTTTTTTTTTTTTTTTTTTTTTTTTTTTTTTTTTTTTTTTTTTTTTTTTTTTTTTTTTTTTTTTTTTTTTTTTTTTTTTTTTTTTTTTTTTTTTTTTTTTTTTTTTTTTTTTTTTTTTTTTTTTTTTTTTTTTTTTTTTTTTTTTTTTTTTTTTTTTTTTTTTTTTTTTTTTTTTTTTTTTTTTTTTTTTTTTTTTTTTTTTTTTTTTTTTTTTTTTTTTTTTTTTTTTTTTTTTTTTTTTTTTTTTTTTTTTTTTTTTTTTTTTTTTTTTTTTTTTTTTTTTTTTTTTTTTTTTTTTTTTTTTTTTTTTTTTTTTTTTTTTTTTTTTTTTTTTTTTTTTTTTTTTTTTTTTTTTTTTTTTTTTTTTTTTTTTTTTTTTTTTTTTTTTTTTTTTTTTTTTTTTTTTTTTTTTTTTTTTTTTTTTTTTTTTTTTTTTTTTTTTTTTTTTTTTTTTTTTTTTTTTTTTTTTTTTTTTTTTTTTTTTTTTTTTTTTTTTTTTTTTTTTTTTTTTTTTTTTTTTTTTTTTTTTTTTTTTTTTTTTTTTTTTTTTTTTTTTTTTTTTTTTTTTTTTTTTTTTTTTTTTTTTTTTTTTTTTTTTTTTTTTTTTTTTTTTTTTTTTTTTTTTTTTTTTTTTTTTTTTTTTTTTTTTTTTTTTTTTTTTTTTTTTTTTTTTTTTTTTTTTTTTTTTTTTTTTTTTTTTTTTTTTTTTTTTTTTTTTTTTTTTTTTTTTTTTTTTTTTTTTTTTTTTTTTTTTTTTTTTTTTTTTTTTTTTTTTTTTTTTTTTTTTTTTTTTTTTTTTTTTTTTTTTTTTTTTTTTTTTTTTTTTTTTTTTTTTTTTTTTTTTTTTTTTTTTTTTTTTTTTTTTTTTTTTTTTTTTTTTTTTTTTTTTTTTTTTTTTTTTTTTTTTTTTTTTTTTTTTTTTTTTTTTTTTTTTTTTTTTTTTTTTTTTTTTTTTTTTTTTTTTTTTTTTTTTTTTTTTTTTTTTTTTTTTTTTTTTTTTTTTTTTTTTTTTTTTTTTTTTTTTTTTTTTTTTTTTTTTTTTTTTTTTTTTTTTTTTTTTTTTTTTTTTTTTTTTTTTTTTTTTTTTTTTTTTTTTTTTTTTTTTTTTTTTTTTTTTTTTTTTTTTTTTTTTTTTTTTTTTTTTTTTTTTTTTTTTTTTTTTTTTTTTTTTTTTTTTTTTTTTTTTTTTTTTTTTTTTTTTTTTTTTTTTTTTTTTTTTTTTTTTTTTTTTTTTTTTTTTTTTTTTTTTTTTTTTTTTTTTTTTTTTTTTTTTTTTTTTTTTTTTTTTTTTTTTTTTTTTTTTTTTTTTTTTTTTTTTTTTTTTTTTTTTTTTTTTTTTTTTTTTTTTTTTTTTTTTTTTTTTTTTTTTTTTTTTTTTTTTTTTTTTTTTTTTTTTTTTTTTTTTTTTTTTTTTTTTTTTTTTTTTTTTTTTTTTTTTTTTTTTTTTTTTTTTTTTTTTTTTTTTTTTTTTTTTTTTTTTTTTTTTTTTTTTTTTTTTTTTTTTTTTTTTTTTTTTTTTTTTTTTTTTTTTTTTTTTTTTTTTTTTTTTTTTTTTTTTTTTTTTTTTTTTTTTTTTTTTTTTTTTTTTTTTTTTTTTTTTTTTTTTTTTTTTTTTTTTTTTTTTTTTTTTTTTTTTTTTTTTTTTTTTTTTTTTTTTTTTTTTTTTTTTTTTTTTTTTTTTTTTTTTTTTTTTTTTTTTTTTTTTTTTTTTTTTTTTTTTTTTTTTTTTTTTTTTTTTTTTTTTTTTTTTTTTTTTTTTTTTTTTTTTTTTTTTTTTTTTTTTTTTTTTTTTTTTTTTTTTTTTTTTTTTTTTTTTTTTTTTTTTTTTTTTTTTTTTTTTTTTTTTTTTTTTTTTTTTTTTTTTTTTTTTTTTTTTTTTTTTTTTTTTTTTTTTTTTTTTTTTTTTTTTTTTTTTTTTTTTTTTTTTTTTTTTTTTTTTTTTTTTTTTTTTTTTTTTTTTTTTTTTTTTTTTTTTTTTTTTTTTTTTTTTTTTTTTTTTTTTTTTTTTTTTTTTTTTTTTTTTTTTTTTTTTTTTTTTTTTTTTTTTTTTTTTTTTTTTTTTTTTTTTTTTTTTTTTTTTTTTTTTTTTTTTTTTTTTTTTTTTTTTTTTTTTTTTTTTTTTTTTTTTTTTTTTTTTTTTTTTTTTTTTTTTTTTTTTTTTTTTTTTTTTTTTTTTTTTTTTTTTTTTTTTTTTTTTTTTTTTTTTTTTTTTTTTTTTTTTTTTTTTTTTTTTTTTTTTTTTTTTTTTTTTTTTTTTTTTTTTTTTTTTTTTTTTTTTTTTTTTTTTTTTTTTTTTTTTTTTTTTTTTTTTTTTTTTTTTTTTTTTTTTTTTTTTTTTTTTTTTTTTTTTTTTTTTTTTTTTTTTTTTTTTTTTTTTTTTTTTTTTTTTTTTTTTTTTTTTTTTTTTTTTTTTTTTTTTTTTTTTTTTTTTTTTTTTTTTTTTTTTTTTTTTTTTTTTTTTTTTTTTTTTTTTTTTTTTTTTTTTTTTTTTTTTTTTTTTTTTTTTTTTTTTTTTTTTTTTTTTTTTTTTTTTTTTTTTTTTTTTTTTTTTTTTTTTTTTTTTTTTTTTTTTTTTTTTTTTTTTTTTTTTTTTTTTTTTTTTTTTTTTTTTTTTTTTTTTTTTTTTTTTTTTTTTTTTTTTTTTTTTTTTTTTTTTTTTTTTTTTTTTTTTTTTTTTTTTTTTTTTTTTTTTTTTTTTTTTTTTTTTTTTTTTTTTTTTTTTTTTTTTTTTTTTTTTTTTTTTTTTTTTTTTTTTTTTTTTTTTTTTTTTTTTTTTTTTTTTTTTTTTTTTTTTTTTTTTTTTTTTTTTTTTTTTTTTTTTTTTTTTTTTTTTTTTTTTTTTTTTTTTTTTTTTTTTTTTTTTTTTTTTTTTTTTTTTTTTTTTTTTTTTTTTTTTTTTTTTTTTTTTTTTTTTTTTTTTTTTTTTTTTTTTTTTTTTTTTTTTTTTTTTTTTTTTTTTTTTTTTTTTTTTTTTTTTTTTTTTTTTTTTTTTTTTTTTTTTTTTTTTTTTTTTTTTTTTTTTTTTTTTTTTTTTTTTTTTTTTTTTTTTTTTTTTTTTTTTTTTTTTTTTTTTTTTTTTTTTTTTTTTTTTTTTTTTTTTTTTTTTTTTTTTTTTTTTTTTTTTTTTTTTTTTTTTTTTTTTTTTTTTTTTTTTTTTTTTTTTTTTTTTTTTTTTTTTTTTTTTTTTTTTTTTTTTTTTTTTTTTTTTTTTTTTTTTTTTTTTTTTTTTTTTTTTTTTTTTTTTTTTTTTTTTTTTTTTTTTTTTTTTTTTTTTTTTTTTTTTTTTTTTTTTTTTTTTTTTTTTTTTTTTTTTTTTTTTTTTTTTTTTTTTTTTTTTTTTTTTTTTTTTTTTTTTTTTTTTTTTTTTTTTTTTTTTTTTTTTTTTTTTTTTTTTTTTTTTTTTTTTTTTTTTTTTTTTTTTTTTTTTTTTTTTTTTTTTTTTTTTTTTTTTTTTTTTTTTTTTTTTTTTTTTTTTTTTTTTTTTTTTTTTTTTTTTTTTTTTTTTTTTTTTTTTTTTTTTTTTTTTTTTTTTTTTTTTTTTTTTTTTTTTTTTTTTTTTTTTTTTTTTTTTTTTTTTTTTTTTTTTTTTTTTTTTTTTTTTTTTTTTTTTTTTTTTTTTTTTTTTTTTTTTTTTTTTTTTTTTTTTTTTTTTTTTTTTTTTTTTTTTTTTTTTTTTTTTTTTTTTTTTTTTTTTTTTTTTTTTTTTTTTTTTTTTTTTTTTTTTTTTTTTTTTTTTTTTTTTTTTTTTTTTTTTTTTTTTTTTTTTTTTTTTTTTTTTTTTTTTTTTTTTTTTTTTTTTTTTTTTTTTTTTTTTTTTTTTTTTTTTTTTTTTTTTTTTTTTTTTTTTTTTTTTTTTTTTTTTTTTTTTTTTTTTTTTTTTTTTTTTTTTTTTTTTTTTTTTTTTTTTTTTTTTTTTTTTTTTTTTTTTTTTTTTTTTTTTTTTTTTTTTTTTTTTTTTTTTTTTTTTTTTTTTTTTTTTTTTTTTTTTTTTTTTTTTTTTTTTTTTTTTTTTTTTTTTTTTTTTTTTTTTTTTTTTTTTTTTTTTTTTTTTTTTTTTTTTTTTTTTTTTTTTTTTTTTTTTTTTTTTTTTTTTTTTTTTTTTTTTTTTTTTTTTTTTTTTTTTTTTTTTTTTTTTTTTTTTTTTTTTTTTTTTTTTTTTTTTTTTTTTTTTTTTTTTTTTTTTTTTTTTTTTTTTTTTTTTTTTTTTTTTTTTTTTTTTTTTTTTTTTTTTTTTTTTTTTTTTTTTTTTTTTTTTTTTTTTTTTTTTTTTTTTTTTTTTTTTTTTTTTTTTTTTTTTTTTTTTTTTTTTTTTTTTTTTTTTTTTTTTTTTTTTTTTTTTTTTTTTTTTTTTTTTTTTTTTTTTTTTTTTTTTTTTTTTTTTTTTTTTTTTTTTTTTTTTTTTTTTTTTTTTTTTTTTTTTTTTTTTTTTTTTTTTTTTTTTTTTTTTTTTTTTTTTTTTTTTTTTTTTTTTTTTTTTTTTTTTTTTTTTTTTTTTTTTTTTTTTTTTTTTTTTTTTTTTTTTTTTTTTTTTTTTTTTTTTTTTTTTTTTTTTTTTTTTTTTTTTTTTTTTTTTTTTTTTTTTTTTTTTTTTTTTTTTTTTTTTTTTTTTTTTTTTTTTTTTTTTTTTTTTTTTTTTTTTTTTTTTTTTTTTTTTTTTTTTTTTTTTTTTTTTTTTTTTTTTTTTTTTTTTTTTTTTTTTTTTTTTTTTTTTTTTTTTTTTTTTTTTTTTTTTTTTTTTTTTTTTTTTTTTTTTTTTTTTTTTTTTTTTTTTTTTTTTTTTTTTTTTTTTTTTTTTTTTTTTTTTTTTTTTTTTTTTTTTTTTTTTTTTTTTTTTTTTTTTTTTTTTTTTTTTTTTTTTTTTTTTTTTTTTTTTTTTTTTTTTTTTTTTTTTTTTTTTTTTTTTTTTTTTTTTTTTTTTTTTTTTTTTTTTTTTTTTTTTTTTTTTTTTTTTTTTTTTTTTTTTTTTTTTTTTTTTTTTTTTTTTTTTTTTTTTTTTTTTTTTTTTTTTTTTTTTTTTTTTTTTTTTTTTTTTTTTTTTTTTTTTTTTTTTTTTTTTTTTTTTTTTTTTTTTTTTTTTTTTTTTTTTTTTTTTTTTTTTTTTTTTTTTTTTTTTTTTTTTTTTTTTTTTTTTTTTTTTTTTTTTTTTTTTTTTTTTTTTTTTTTTTTTTTTTTTTTTTTTTTTTTTTTTTTTTTTTTTTTTTTTTTTTTTTTTTTTTTTTTTTTTTTTTTTTTTTTTTTTTTTTTTTTTTTTTTTTTTTTTTTTTTTTTTTTTTTTTTTTTTTTTTTTTTTTTTTTTTTTTTTTTTTTTTTTTTTTTTTTTTTTTTTTTTTTTTTTTTTTTTTTTTTTTTTTTTTTTTTTTTTTTTTTTTTTTTTTTTTTTTTTTTTTTTTTTTTTTTTTTTTTTTTTTTTTTTTTTTTTTTTTTTTTTTTTTTTTTTTTTTTTTTTTTTTTTTTTTTTTTTTTTTTTTTTTTTTTTTTTTTTTTTTTTTTTTTTTTTTTTTTTTTTTTTTTTTTTTTTTTTTTTTTTTTTTTTTTTTTTTTTTTTTTTTTTTTTTTTTTTTTTTTTTTTTTTTTTTTTTTTTTTTTTTTTTTTTTTTTTTTTTTTTTTTTTTTTTTTTTTTTTTTTTTTTTTTTTTTTTTTTTTTTTTTTTTTTTTTTTTTTTTTTTTTTTTTTTTTTTTTTTTTTTTTTTTTTTTTTTTTTTTTTTTTTTTTTTTTTTTTTTTTTTTTTTTTTTTTTTTTTTTTTTTTTTTTTTTTTTTTTTTTTTTTTTTTTTTTTTTTTTTTTTTTTTTTTTTTTTTTTTTTTTTTTTTTTTTTTTTTTTTTTTTTTTTTTTTTTTTTTTTTTTTTTTTTTTTTTTTTTTTTTTTTTTTTTTTTTTTTTTTTTTTTTTTTTTTTTTTTTTTTTTTTTTTTTTTTTTTTTTTTTTTTTTTTTTTTTTTTTTTTTTTTTTTTTTTTTTTTTTTTTTTTTTTTTTTTTTTTTTTTTTTTTTTTTTTTTTTTTTTTTTTTTTTTTTTTTTTTTTTTTTTTTTTTTTTTTTTTTTTTTTTTTTTTTTTTTTTTTTTTTTTTTTTTTTTTTTTTTTTTTTTTTTTTTTTTTTTTTTTTTTTTTTTTTTTTTTTTTTTTTTTTTTTTTTTTTTTTTTTTTTTTTTTTTTTTTTTTTTTTTTTTTTTTTTTTTTTTTTTTTTTTTTTTTTTTTTTTTTTTTTTTTTTTTTTTTTTTTTTTTTTTTTTTTTTTTTTTTTTTTTTTTTTTTTTTTTTTTTTTTTTTTTTTTTTTTTTTTTTTTTTTTTTTTTTTTTTTTTTTTTTTTTTTTTTTTTTTTTTTTTTTTTTTTTTTTTTTTTTTTTTTTTTTTTTTTTTTTTTTTTTTTTTTTTTTTTTTTTTTTTTTTTTTTTTTTTTTTTTTTTTTTTTTTTTTTTTTTTTTTTTTTTTTTTTTTTTTTTTTTTTTTTTTTTTTTTTTTTTTTTTTTTTTTTTTTTTTTTTTTTTTTTTTTTTTTTTTTTTTTTTTTTTTTTTTTTTTTTTTTTTTTTTTTTTTTTTTTTTTTTTTTTTTTTTTTTTTTTTTTTTTTTTTTTTTTTTTTTTTTTTTTTTTTTTTTTTTTTTTTTTTTTTTTTTTTTTTTTTTTTTTTTTTTTTTTTTTTTTTTTTTTTTTTTTTTTTTTTTTTTTTTTTTTTTTTTTTTTTTTTTTTTTTTTTTTTTTTTTTTTTTTTTTTTTTTTTTTTTTTTTTTTTTTTTTTTTTTTTTTTTTTTTTTTTTTTTTTTTTTTTTTTTTTTTTTTTTTTTTTTTTTTTTTTTTTTTTTTTTTTTTTTTTTTTTTTTTTTTTTTTTTTTTTTTTTTTTTTTTTTTTTTTTTTTTTTTTTTTTTTTTTTTTTTTTTTTTTTTTTTTTTTTTTTTTTTTTTTTTTTTTTTTTTTTTTTTTTTTTTTTTTTTTTTTTTTTTTTTTTTTTTTTTTTTTTTTTTTTTTTTTTTTTTTTTTTTTTTTTTTTTTTTTTTTTTTTTTTTTTTTTTTTTTTTTTTTTTTTTTTTTTTTTTTTTTTTTTTTTTTTTTTTTTTTTTTTTTTTTTTTTTTTTTTTTTTTTTTTTTTTTTTTTTTTTTTTTTTTTTTTTTTTTTTTTTTTTTTTTTTTTTTTTTTTTTTTTTTTTTTTTTTTTTTTTTTTTTTTTTTTTTTTTTTTTTTTTTTTTTTTTTTTTTTTTTTTTTTTTTTTTTTTTTTTTTTTTTTTTTTTTTTTTTTTTTTTTTTTTTTTTTTTTTTTTTTTTTTTTTTTTTTTTTTTTTTTTTTTTTTTTTTTTTTTTTTTTTTTTTTTTTTTTTTTTTTTTTTTTTTTTTTTTTTTTTTTTTTTTTTTTTTTTTTTTTTTTTTTTTTTTTTTTTTTTTTTTTTTTTTTTTTTTTTTTTTTTTTTTTTTTTTTTTTTTTTTTTTTTTTTTTTTTTTTTTTTTTTTTTTTTTTTTTTTTTTTTTTTTTTTTTTTTTTTTTTTTTTTTTTTTTTTTTTTTTTTTTTTTTTTTTTTTTTTTTTTTTTTTTTTTTTTTTTTTTTTTTTTTTTTTTTTTTTTTTTTTTTTTTTTTTTTTTTTTTTTTTTTTTTTTTTTTTTTTTTTTTTTTTTTTTTTTTTTTTTTTTTTTTTTTTTTTTTTTTTTTTTTTTTTTTTTTTTTTTTTTTTTTTTTTTTTTTTTTTTTTTTTTTTTTTTTTTTTTTTTTTTTTTTTTTTTTTTTTTTTTTTTTTTTTTTTTTTTTTTTTTTTTTTTTTTTTTTTTTTTTTTTTTTTTTTTTTTTTTTTTTTTTTTTTTTTTTTTTTTTTTTTTTTTTTTTTTTTTTTTTTTTTTTTTTTTTTTTTTTTTTTTTTTTTTTTTTTTTTTTTTTTTTTTTTTTTTTTTTTTTTTTTTTTTTTTTTTTTTTTTTTTTTTTTTTTTTTTTTTTTTTTTTTTTTTTTTTTTTTTTTTTTTTTTTTTTTTTTTTTTTTTTTTTTTTTTTTTTTTTTTTTTTTTTTTTTTTTTTTTTTTTTTTTTTTTTTTTTTTTTTTTTTTTTTTTTTTTTTTTTTTTTTTTTTTTTTTTTTTTTTTTTTTTTTTTTTTTTTTTTTTTTTTTTTTTTTTTTTTTTTTTTTTTTTTTTTTTTTTTTTTTTTTTTTTTTTTTTTTTTTTTTTTTTTTTTTTTTTTTTTTTTTTTTTTTTTTTTTTTTTTTTTTTTTTTTTTTTTTTTTTTTTTTTTTTTTTTTTTTTTTTTTTTTTTTTTTTTTTTTTTTTTTTTTTTTTTTTTTTTTTTTTTTTTTTTTTTTTTTTTTTTTTTTTTTTTTTTTTTTTTTTTTTTTTTTTTTTTTTTTTTTTTTTTTTTTTTTTTTTTTTTTTTTTTTTTTTTTTTTTTTTTTTTTTTTTTTTTTTTTTTTTTTTTTTTTTTTTTTTTTTTTTTTTTTTTTTTTTTTTTTTTTTTTTTTTTTTTTTTTTTTTTTTTTTTTTTTTTTTTTTTTTTTTTTTTTTTTTTTTTTTTTTTTTTTTTTTTTTTTTTTTTTTTTTTTTTTTTTTTTTTTTTTTTTTTTTTTTTTTTTTTTTTTTTTTTTTTTTTTTTTTTTTTTTTTTTTTTTTTTTTTTTTTTTTTTTTTTTTTTTTTTTTTTTTTTTTTTTTTTTTTTTTTTTTTTTTTTTTTTTTTTTTTTTTTTTTTTTTTTTTTTTTTTTTTTTTTTTTTTTTTTTTTTTTTTTTTTTTTTTTTTTTTTTTTTTTTTTTTTTTTTTTTTTTTTTTTTTTTTTTTTTTTTTTTTTTTTTTTTTTTTTTTTTTTTTTTTTTTTTTTTTTTTTTTTTTTTTTTTTTTTTTTTTTTTTTTTTTTTTTTTTTTTTTTTTTTTTTTTTTTTTTTTTTTTTTTTTTTTTTTTTTTTTTTTTTTTTTTTTTTTTTTTTTTTTTTTTTTTTTTTTTTTTTTTTTTTTTTTTTTTTTTTTTTTTTTTTTTTTTTTTTTTTTTTTTTTTTTTTTTTTTTTTTTTTTTTTTTTTTTTTTTTTTTTTTTTTTTTTTTTTTTTTTTTTTTTTTTTTTTTTTTTTTTTTTTTTTTTTTTTTTTTTTTTTTTTTTTTTTTTTTTTTTTTTTTTTTTTTTTTTTTTTTTTTTTTTTTTTTTTTTTTTTTTTTTTTTTTTTTTTTTTTTTTTTTTTTTTTTTTTTTTTTTTTTTTTTTTTTTTTTTTTTTTTTTTTTTTTTTTTTTTTTTTTTTTTTTTTTTTTTTTTTTTTTTTTTTTTTTTTTTTTTTTTTTTTTTTTTTTTTTTTTTTTTTTTTTTTTTTTTTTTTTTTTTTTTTTTTTTTTTTTTTTTTTTTTTTTTTTTTTTTTTTTTTTTTTTTTTTTTTTTTTTTTTTTTTTTTTTTTTTTTTTTTTTTTTTTTTTTTTTTTTTTTTTTTTTTTTTTTTTTTTTTTTTTTTTTTTTTTTTTTTTTTTTTTTTTTTTTTTTTTTTTTTTTTTTTTTTTTTTTTTTTTTTTTTTTTTTTTTTTTTTTTTTTTTTTTTTTTTTTTTTTTTTTTTTTTTTTTTTTTTTTTTTTTTTTTTTTTTTTTTTTTTTTTTTTTTTTTTTTTTTTTTTTTTTTTTTTTTTTTTTTTTTTTTTTTTTTTTTTTTTTTTTTTTTTTTTTTTTTTTTTTTTTTTTTTTTTTTTTTTTTTTTTTTTTTTTTTTTTTTTTTTTTTTTTTTTTTTTTTTTTTTTTTTTTTTTTTTTTTTTTTTTTTTTTTTTTTTTTTTTTTTTTTTTTTTTTTTTTTTTTTTTTTTTTTTTTTTTTTTTTTTTATTTTTTTTTTTTTTTTTTTTTTTTTTTTTTTTTTTTTTTTTTTTTTTTTTTTTTTTTTTTTTTTTTTTTTTTTTTTTTTTTTTTTTTTTTTTTTTTTTTTTTTTTTTTTTTTTTTTTTTTTTTTTTTTTTTTTTTTTTTTTTTTTTTTTTTTTTTTTTTTTTTTTTTTTTTTTTTTTTTTTTTTTTTTTTTTTTTTTTTTTTTTTTTTTTTTTTTTTTTTTTTTTTTTTTTTTTTTTTTTTTTTTTTTTTTTTTTTTTTTTTTTTTTTTTTTTTTTTTTTTTTTTTTTTTTTTTTTTTTTTTTTTTTTTTTTTTTTTTTTTTTTTTTTTTTTTTTTTTTTTTTTTTTTTTTTTTTTTTTTTTTTTTTTTTTTTTTTTTTTTTTTTTTTTTTTTTTTTTTTTTTTTTTTTTTTTTTTTTTTTTTTTTTTTTTTTTTTTTTTTTTTTTTTTTTTTTTTTTTTTTTTTTTTTTTTTTTTTTTTTTTTTTTTTTTTTTTTTTTTTTTTTTTTTTTTTTTTTTTTTTTTTTTTTTTTTTTTTTTTTTTTTTTTTTTTTTTTTTTTTTTTTTTTTTTTTTTTTTTTTTTTTTTTTTTTTTTTTTTTTTTTTTTTTTTTTTTTTTTTTTTTTTTTTTTTTTTTTTTTTTTTTTTTTTTTTTTTTTTTTTTTTTTTTTTTTTTTTTTTTTTTTTTTTTTTTTTTTTTTTTTTTTTTTTTTTTTTTTTTTTTTTTTTTTTTTTTTTTTTTTTTTTTTTTTTTTTTTTTTTTTTTTTTTTTTTTTTTTTTTTTTTTTTTTTTTTTTTTTTTTTTTTTTTTTTTTTTTTTTTTTTTTTTTTTTTTTTTTTTTTTTTTTTTTTTTTTTTTTTTTTTTTTTTTTTTTTTTTTTTTTTTTTTTTTTTTTTTTTTTTTTTTTTTTTTTTTTTTTTTTTTTTTTTTTTTTTTTTTTTTTTTTTTTTTTTTTTTTTTTTTTTTTTTTTTTTTTTTTTTTTTTTTTTTTTTTTTTTTTTTTTTTTTTTTTTTTTTTTTTTTTTTTTTTTTTTTTTTTTTTTTTTTTTTTTTTTTTTTTTTTTTTTTTTTTTTTTTTTTTTTTTTTTTTTTTTTTTTTTTTTTTTTTTTTTTTTTTTTTTTTTTTTTTTTTTTTTTTTTTTTTTTTTTTTTTTTTTTTTTTTTTTTTTTTTTTTTTTTTTTTTTTTTTTTTTTTTTTTTTTTTTTTTTTTTTTTTTTTTTTTTTTTTTTTTTTTTTTTTTTTTTTTTTTTTTTTTTTTTTTTTTTTTTTTTTTTTTTTTTTTTTTTTTTTTTTTTTTTTTTTTTTTTTTTTTTTTTTTTTTTTTTTTTTTTTTTTTTTTTTTTTTTTTTTTTTTTTTTTTTTTTTTTTTTTTTTTTTTTTTTTTTTTTTTTTTTTTTTTTTTTTTTTTTTTTTTTTTTTTTTTTTTTTTTTTTTTTTTTTTTTTTTTTTTTTTTTTTTTTTTTTTTTTTTTTTTTTTTTTTTTTTTTTTTTTTTTTTTTTTTTTTTTTTTTTTTTTTTTTTTTTTTTTTTTTTTTTTTTTTTTTTTTTTTTTTTTTTTTTTTTTTTTTTTTTTTTTTTTTTTTTTTTTTTTTTTTTTTTTTTTTTTTTTTTTTTTTTTTTTTTTTTTTTTTTTTTTTTTTTTTTTTTTTTTTTTTTTTTTTTTTTTTTTTTTTTTTTTTTTTTTTTTTTTTTTTTTTTTTTTTTTTTTTTTTTTTTTTTTTTTTTTTTTTTTTTTTTTTTTTTTTTTTTTTTTTTTTTTTTTTTTTTTTTTTTTTTTTTTTTTTTTTTTTTTTTTTTTTTTTTTTTTTTTTTTTTTTTTTTTTTTTTTTTTTTTTTTTTTTTTTTTTTTTTTTTTTTTTTTTTTTTTTTTTTTTTTTTTTTTTTTTTTTTTTTTTTTTTTTTTTTTTTTTTTTTTTTTTTTTTTTTTTTTTTTTTTTTTTTTTTTTTTTTTTTTTTTTTTTTTTTTTTTTTTTTTTTTTTTTTTTTTTTTTTTTTTTTTTTTTTTTTTTTTTTTTTTTTTTTTTTTTTTTTTTTTTTTTTTTTTTTTTTTTTTTTTTTTTTTTTTTTTTTTTTTTTTTTTTTTTTTTTTTTTTTTTTTTTTTTTTTTTTTTTTTTTTTTTTTTTTTTTTTTTTTTTTTTTTTTTTTTTTTTTTTTTTTTTTTTTTTTTTTTTTTTTTTTTTTTTTTTTTTTTTTTTTTTTTTTTTTTTTTTTTTTTTTTTTTTTTTTTATATGGTTCAGAACTGCGGAAATTATTTTCCTAAGAGATCGTGTTTGGGGAAGTTTGTTTTTTAATTTATCCTCTACCTTTAAAAGATTAGAAATTTACCTTTCCACAATAATTTATTGGGTAGATTGCTGTTGTACAAAAACTGGGGGACATCCAGGAATTTTAAAATACTATTGAAAAAAACACCCCAAAATAATTGATGGGAAAGATAAATGTGGAATAAAGTATAATTCCAACTTGTCCTTCTTGTTGGTTCTCAACTCTTTCATTTGTGGGGAAAAGAGAGTATGCTTATGCATTGGAGGGGGGATTTCATTTTTTACAGGGAAAAAAGATTTCTTAGTTCTTTCCATTATTGCTTTCATTCATCAGGGCACCCCCCTCCACTTGCTGGTGTTTTTCCATTTTTGGGGGGTGTTTTAAATGGATTATCACCTAGGCTGTTGGTTTTTATTAAACTGGGAGGGATAATGTCTTCTGAGGTACATTTGGAGGATTAT
>JAJQQW010001647.1:0-14662 GCA_025583905.1 Ia io | reverse complement strand
GCAAATGGTAGGGAAAGAAAAAAATTATCAAAGGGGCATTTGTCTTTTTTATTCCTAAACGTACAAATGATTGTGTTAATAACATATTTTTTTTTATATTTTGTATGAATTTTAATACAGTAACTTTATTTGCAGAAATTCAGTCTAAAAAGTGATCTAAATGTCTTGAAAGGTTTTATGTCTGAAGATGTTTATAAAAGTATGATTTCCCTGGGTGGGTAGCTCAGTTGGTTAGGTGTTGTCCTGTACACCCAAAGGTCGAAAGTTCGAATTAATGGTCAGGACACCCATACCTAGGTTTAGTGGCTACATTCCCAAGTCTCGGGGTGTTGGCGCGCGCCTAGGGGGCAACTAATCAATATTCTTTCTCACATCGGTGGTTTCTCTATCTCTTTCTCTCCCTTCCCTCTCTCTCTAAAAAAATATTAAAAAACCATATTCTTGGGTGAGGTTGCCTCAAAAAATTAGTATGATTTTTATGATAGTGAAAACTATGGCAACAATCTCCATGGTAAACCTAAATGGTAAGGTTGATGATAGGTTAATTCCACAGAATTAATGTCTTGCAGCCATTAAATATTTAGGGGGGGACCAAAAACTTGTATTATAGAGTTAGGTTGAAAAAAAGAGAAAAATATGCCCATATGACCCAATTACTAAAAGTTTGCCCTTCATTGGGCCATCGCGCTCTGTAGGTTTTTCAATGGGGAAAGGCACATTATCTGTACCTTGCACATGCTAGGACTTCCTATCAATCAACCTTAACATTCACAGCTTTGAGAAACATTTGAAAAAAGAAACTAAATAGGAGAAAATATAGCATTGCATCACACGGAATCCTAATCAAAGGACTGTATTAAAATTAAACTAGTTCAATCTTGATGAAATTAAATATTTTTTTCCCTTAATTCAGTAGCCACACTAAGTAAGCTGAATTTCTTTTTTAATGGCCTCTCTCTTTGATCTGTAGGGAGGAGAAAAACAAAATTATAGATCCAAAGAGGTTAACGTAAGAGGGAGATCGAGAAAACAGGCCTTCAATGTGTCATTAGACAGACAGGGAGGTTCCTGATTAATGCAGTGGGCTCTCATGGCCATCAAACACTTAAAAAATAAACTTCCTAATTGTCCCTAGATGTTTTTCGTGTTTTATCTCAGATTAGTAAAAAAAGCACCTAATGGTCTTCCTAAATTTCAGTTTCCACAGTATGTTACCATGAACACTGTAAGAAACATGCCTTCGACTGAGAACACACAAACCAGATGTTTTAACCCACAGCTCTAGAGAAGTTTTGTATTACAAAGTTTATTTACACTTCCACAGCAAGGGCAGCCATTGAGGGAGCAACAGCCAGGCTCTGAGCTACCCCATGGCGAGGGACTCAACAAGGGCCACAAGGTGGGCCAAGACTGTGGAGCACACTCCGCACAGCCATGGCTTGGGCACACTCACCAAGCACACCAAGTTCAAGTTCGTGCGGGCATGATCCGAGAGGTGTGTGGCTTGCTTTGTCTCTATGAGTGGTCCATGGAGCTGTTCACGGTCTCTGAGGACAAGAGGGCCCTTGAATTTCATCAAGAAAAGGGATGGGACACACATTTGTGCTGGGGGCGGGGGGGAAAAATGGGACAATGTCATTGTGGCCATGAGGAAGGCTGCAGCCAAGGAATTTGAATTGCCATCTCCTCGGGTGGTAATAAAACCTGTTCAGAAACTTGAGGGGAGCGGGGGCAAGTAGAAGAATACATAGAGATTTATCTTTGAAAAAATGGGCCCCTACTACTGAGTTAAAACAACCCATAGTGTTTCTTAACTGCTAAAAAAATAGACCAAAATAAACAAGTAAAGTGGAATGGATGAAAGGCCTAAACAAAACCTGAGGAATAAAAAAAATATTGGGCAGGTCTTTTCAATCAAAATAAAACAGAAAATTTCGGAAGACTCGCAGTATTTTGCATTATTTTGGACCTGCCTGCCTCAACTTTTCCCACACTAATTACTTCAAGAATGAAAAGTAAATGTGCATATTTTTTCTAAATTATGGGTTTTTTTCTTTTATATTGTTTAAGGTTCTCAGTCTCAGAAAACTAGTTAGTGTGTTTCATCTTTGTGGTCTCAGGGCCTGGCATGGTGCCCAGCTTATGCCTGGCCTGGAGACACTCGTTAAATCACCGAGTCAGAGATGTGTGTAGTGGACTGCTCACTTGTTGTTGTTTGGGGGGGTTGTTCATCCTGAACTCAATACCATCAGTAGCATGGAGAAAATGGGTTCCTATCCCGTTGCCTGAGTTTCCTGGAAACTTGTGGGTTTTGATTAGGGAAACTTGAGTGCAGGACCGGGGTCATTTGATTTCCATCAGCAAGGCATGGGGGCTCTGATTTACGGCAGTTCCCAAACCCAATGACTTCTACTGGAGAAGAGATCATGGCTCGGACTTTCTGCTAAAAATAATAAACTCTTTTTACTGATGGCTGAACTCTCTTAAAAAAAACCCCTCAATTAGAGCTTAAGATATCTAAATACTATATATATTAAAAAACAAACATAATGCTTCTCGAGGATGAAAATATAATTTGAGTTAATGGAAAGAAATGCAATTCAGCCGTGGCCTGGGTGGCTCTGTTGATTAGAAACATCACCCAGATGTGCCAAGGTTTTAGAGAGTTCAATCTCGGTCAGGGCACTCATACAGGATCAAACCAATGAATGTGTAAATGAGGTTGAAACAAGGAATCAACCAATGAATCGTAAATGGGTGAAACAAAGAATTTCAGCCAATGATATGCATAAATCGGGTGAAACATGAATCTATCCCCTCCCCCTCTCTCTCTCTCTCTCTCTCTAAATAAATTTTTTAAAAATCTTAAAAAAAAAGGAAAAAGAAATGCAATTCAAAAACAAGTTACCATTTTACCCTCCCAAAAATGCAAACTAAAAAAAAAGGATAATGTGCATTGTTGGGGAAAGAAGTTGGGAGTCCTCCTAGATACACTGTTGGAGGGAGAGTTAATGAAGAAGTAATCTGGATGGCAATTTGGAAATAATAAACGAATGTATTTTAAAAAGAAACACACATTTACATCAGGAATGTCTATTCAATGAAGTTGATTTCAGGAAATAATTAAAAAGTGGTGTGAAGATTTGGCCTAAGAATAAATTATTCAAATGTTGATTCTACAGTCAAAAAAAAATTGAGAGAAAAAAAATCGAAAGATGTACAACAACAAGGAAATGGAACTGGTTATTAAATGATTGAACATTTCCATTCAATGTATAGAGTATAAAAAAAAAAAGTATAGGGGCATCCTAGCTATAAGAGTAATATGCAAATTGCTGTACCTCCGCTACACAAAGCCACGCCCACCAGCCAATCAGGGAGCGAGTTTACAAAATTAACCCAACCAAAGGATGGCTGCGGCCATGGAGCAAGCAGGGAGGCTTGGTTTTTTGTGGTAATGGAGGAAGGCCAAGCTTTCCGCCCACTCCCTGGCCAGCCTAGGCCTCCAATAAGGGCTAACAAAGTTTCAGATATAGAAGATAAATAAATCAGATACCCAGGCTTCTGCTTTTTTGGGTCCAGGGGGCATGGCCAGCCTGCAAACCACCACAGGCCTCTCGCCCCTAGGCTGCCCCCACCCAAGGGACCCCCCCACCCTGATCCGGCCCACCCCTTCAGCTGGCCCTACCAGTGCACAGGCTCTATCCTATCTAAATAAAGGAGTAATATGCAAATTGACAATCACTCCAACACACAAGGATGGCCGCCACCAACGATGGCCAGCATGGGAGGGCAGTTGGGTTGGGAGGGACCAGGCCTGCAAGGGAGGGGCAGTTGTGGGCGATCAGGCATGCAGGGGAGGGCATTGGAGGGTCCAGGCTGCACGGGAGGGCAGTTGGGGGGGCTAATCAAGCTGCAGGGGAGGGCAGTTGGGGTGACCAGGGCAAACAGAGGAGGGAAGTTGGGGGCGGGACTGGGCCTGCAGGGAAGGGCAGATGCGGGGGACCAGGCCCTGCAGGGAGAGCAGTTGGGGAGGACCAGGCGTTGCAGGGAGGGGCAGTTTAGGGCAAACAGGTGGCTGGGGAGCAGTTAGGCATCAATCAGGCTGGCAGAGGGAGTGGTTAGGGGGTGATCAGGCTGGCAGGTTCAGAAGTGGTTAGGGACAATCAGGAAGCAGGCAGAGACGAGCAGTTGGAGCCAGCACGTTCATGGATTGTGAGGTAGAGAGGGATGTCCGAATGCCCATTTAGGCCCCCCGATCCTACCGGGTAGTCGGACATCCTCGAGGGGTCCAGATTGGAGAGGGTGCAGGTGGGCTGAGGGACACATACACCACCGTGCACGAATTTGTGCACTGGGCCTCTAGTTAAAAATATTTATCGTCATGAAAAGCTGTGATCAATTTGATTTAAAAATAAAAGATAGTTATGTATATAATGTTTAGTAACTTTCTCTGTTACTATTTATATGTAATAGCATAGAAAAAGGTAAAAACATAGTTGTCAAAGTGTTAGCATTGTCGCAGAGTTAACATTCTCTGGAGTGGTAGTTTTAGAGTAACTCTATTTCCCTCAGTGTTTTCAATTAGTATGAAATTAATTATCTTTCAATGTGGTCTTTTTAAATAACCTTAAAAAATAAGGTCTAAAATAAAGGAAACATGTTTTAATGTGTTAAGTCCATAAAGGTTTAATCTAAAATTTTCCAACATTTGAAAAACAATGAAATAACTTACACACCACAAAAGGAATATATTTGATATAAAAAATATTACATAAAGCTCTAAATATTTTTAAATCATGATATCAAATTATAAACAGAAGTTTAGGGGTCATGATTAGCCAGTATTTTGACACAAAATTAATAAAACTGTAGGTGTGTAAAGAGCTCTCTCACAACAATCATTCATAAAAATTTCAGCATTCAATTTTAAGTTTGAGTGAAAAATAAAGAACAGGACACAGCTTTCCACGTGGTGATTTGGTCAGATGTTAATAAGGTGCCCTTTTCCCTGAGCTGGGGCAGATGGGAGCAGAGCTGGATTCTCAGCAACAAGGTCCCTTCGCCTAGGACACAGGGAACATAGCATATGTAATAGCAAGGCAAAAGAGCAAGTTCTTCAATAAAAAGAAATATATATGGCCAATTAATTTAGAGGAAATGCCCCCGCCGACTCATTTAATTATCAAGCTGCAAAATAAAAACAAAATATAGACTTTTGCCTTTCAATTGACAAAAAAAAATTATAATTCTTCATTTACTGGTGACACAGTATGGAAAGGGACTCTCTCAAAACACTATTTGTGAGAAAACATCAAGTTGTAGCAATCTTTCTAGAAATCATTTTCAATTTTGAATCAAGCAACCTAAAAATATTTAGATTTTTTATGTTATACTTCCAGAAACCTATTCTAAAAATAATAACCAGGAGATACAAATATTTGTGCACACACATGAGAACCTTAAACAATATAATTAGGAAAAACACACAATTTATAATATGAAAATAAGCAAAACAACCTAATATTAAACAAAATAGAGGTTGTAGATTTTACCATTAAAATATTGGTATGTAGGAAGATTAGAATACTAGTTCAGTAAAAAATGCTTAATAATATTAATATTAAAATGGGTAGAAAATGCAGACAGAATGGGGACAGGGAATTAATGTAAAAAAAAGGGGGGGGGATTACATAATTTTGTATAACTCTTTTTATAAAAACCCCACACATGGACATGGTTGGTATGTTATTTTAACACCCATTAGGGAATATAAACTGGTAATGAAAATAATAATCATATGTTTTTTAGGGGTTTCTGGGATTTTTGATTGTGATTTTTTTCTTTCTTTACCATGCTTTTCTACTTAGTTTTCAGATTTTTACCCAATTTTTTTAGCCACCATATTTATTATCTTTGGAAAATTAGAAACAAAAAAAGGGGCACTCCCAAGGATTATTGGGCGTCTAAAAAAAAAGGGGGAAACAAATGGCAGCACCCTTAGGTGGTTTGGGACTCAGTGGGAGGATAGAGCATCCTCACAGGCCTTGTGGGACTGTCGGTCCCCCAGGTCTCGATTCCGGGTTCTTCTAGGGGGCATTGCACATATGCCTGGGTTGTTTTTGCGGGGCTTTGGGATTCCCCAGTAGGGGGGGGGGCATTGTAGGAGGGGCAGCCTATTCTTTTGAATTTCTTTCTCTTTCTTCAATTTGATATGTTTCCTTTATCTCTTCTCTCTTTTTCCCTCTTGAAATCCAATAAAAAAATATTGTATTGTTTTTAATTAATGTATTTTTTTAAAAAAAAGGAAACATATAGGCGCACATGTAATATTGTGTTGGGATCAAATTATACAAGGTTTCCAAAAATTAGGGGGGAAAAGTCACCCAGACCTTTGCTTCTATAGCATTGAATTGCAGTGTGGATTTTCAGGAAAAATGCTTCAAAAACACAGCGGATTTTTTATCAAAATTTAAATCAAGCAACCCACAATAAAAATCTGGGGGGGGGGGGGGGGGGGGGGGGGGGGGGGGGGGGGGTGGGGGTAAATCGTGGAAAAACATTTTCCAAAAAATTTTCTTCTTTCCATTATTCCAAGGAATAGTTGGTACAACCAAAACGATAATAATCCTGGTTAGTCCACCCCCCCTGGAAAGCCTTCAGAAAAAATACATTCAATTTGGGGTTTTTTTCCCTTTTTCGCCCAAGCGTGGGTATGGCCCCCTGAAGAGAAACTTAGCAACCCTAGGTTAAAAGTTTAAAATGTTTTCCCGGGGCTAACCGAGCACATAAGGCAATTTCCATGTTTTAGACGTAAGGTATCAGAAGAACAGGAAAATCATGAAGAAAACAGAAAGCAATGAGGGGTCCCTTTGAAAAATGAAAGAAAAAGAAGATAGAGAAGAGAAATTGCCTTATCCTTGGGCTACCCCCAAAGTCAATTTGCCAAACGTCCCCACCCCCCAAGAAATAACTAAATAAAGGAGAAGAACAATGAATTTTGTAATACCCATACATTTTGCGAGGCACGTTTTTGTGGGGTTTTCTTGTGGTGGCTTTTGAAACCAGAAACACAAAACCCAACAGTTTATTGTAAGGGATTTGTTTGACTAAAAACCGAAATGGTAACAAACAGGACAAAAAAAAAAAAAGTACCCAAAGCCATAGCCCCCCATTTCCCCTCCACCTTCTTCCAACTAAAAGCCCCCGCCTAAGGAACTGCCGCCCCTGGCCTAAATTATACTTTTTTGGTGAAACATACCCAAAAAGAAAAAGGTTAATGGAAAATTTTATTGGGAAAATGTGGGGATAACAGTATTTTTGTGTGGGCCCTGGGTGAAAATTCCTGCACAAATGAAAAAGCCCAAATCAAGTAATGCAACGGGAGGGGGTTTGCCCAGATGGATGTGGGGGGGGGGAGAGAAAGGGGCAATGTGGTCACGATATTCAAACTTTTTAGAGCCCACCACCCAAAAGGCCAAACAGACCTAGCCCCCTTCTATTCCCCTCTGATTTTCACAAACTGTAACCAACTTTCCCTAACAAAACCAGCGTTGCCTCAGTGGTTGTTTTGCCTGCAACCAATTTAAACAAAAGTTATCATTTTCCCTTTTCCATTTTCTCTGAAACCTCCCCCATTTGTAAATTTTTTATTTTTCCATGACATGATTTTGGCAACGTCACCCCCAAGCATCCCGTTGGAGGCCCAATTTTCCCTCCCTCCAAGTTCCCACAATCGGTGTAACTTTTTGTTTTTCCCGGCTGTGTGAAGCCTCCCCCCTGTGGATTGTTGTTTTAGAAATTAAGCAAATGGTTTGATCCACGTTCACCCTGTGCGGACAAAGCCGCTCCCCATAAAGACCTGCCCTGGCAATGGAAAACCCCAGTTGATGCAATCCTCCATCCAGGCGTGTAACGAACCAGAAACCCCAGCCCCCCGCCCTTTCTGGCCAATGGATCCCCCCTGTGTAAAACCATCCGTTTGGTAGAAGCCGGCTGAATGAAGTCACTACACTTGGCCCTCCGGGGAAAAAAAGCAAGTTTCTACACGGGATGGTAAGAAAATAAATTGGTTTTGCTTTAAAAAAAAATAAAATAAAAAACCCAAACTGTTTGGCCTACTAACTACATTTTTTTTGTTATTTTTTACAAGAAAGGTCCCCCACATTCCCTAGGCCCCCATCTTCCCCAATTTGCACCCCTACCAAATACCCCCAATGGTTCCCGGTCAAATACTGGCCCCGGCTTCCGAGCCAAACGGCCGGCCTTCAATTTTGCCAACCCTTTTGAAGTGATGGGGTGGCCCTCTTTCCACAAAATAAAACCACGTTTGCGGGATACAGCCCGCCCACGTACAGTGGCCGGATTTGAAAAAAACTACCGTGGCCCCATGCACAAGAAGTCGGTTTTTTCGGCCCCTGGGCGACCCTGGTCGATTTGAAGAAGATTGCGTTAGAAAGAATTCCCCCCCTTAAAGTTAAAAAATGGTGGGCTCTCAAAAGAAAAATTTCCCATCGTTTTTTTTGGTAACTGATGGGTATTTGGTCTGTTGGGACTTAATGTGAGGTTTTGCCGGACCCACTGCTTTCCAAACATTGGGGGGGGACCATACCACGTGTTTTGGGGACCCCAACCACTCGGCCATCTTCCTTTTTTCCCCAGGGAGTATTCCATTGGGGTGGTGTCTGAGTTTTTGGGGTTATGGCATAGGTAAACTACCCTATATGGGGGAGAATTTTCTCCAATGGTGAACGCTAGGCAGGGAAATTGGAGGGGCCTTACTGGGGGAGGGAAGGGAAACGGGGGTTTCTCCTCCTTTTTGAAGTCAATGTGCCTTCAGGCTTCGAGTTAATTACCACAAAAAGGTGGGGGGGGGGGGGGGGGGGGGAGGCCACTTTTTTACTATATCCGTTATTTTGGTTATGCTTATATTTGAAAAATAAATAGTTTGGGGTTGCGGATAAAAATTTGGGCAAAATCCAGGAAAAAGGGGAGGACAAGGTTTGATTGGGGGGACCATTTACAAAAAAACCAAAACTTTAAAATTTCTCAGGTGTGGAGTGAGGGGCAGGGAGTGTCGGGAGGCACAGCCAGCAAAGGTTGAGGCGGTCCTGCGTGGCTCCGGCTGGGGGATCGAGGAGCGAAAGGGACCAGGGGACCCATTTTTGGCAGGCCCACAGGGTGGACCAATTTCCGCCGGAAAGCCAGCGGGCCAGGCTTTTTTCCACTTTATTAGGGTATGTGTGGGGTTATTTTTTAATAATGGGTCTCCAGGGCAGAATGGCAACTTTAACTGTTTAAGGAAACACCTTTTTGGGGGCCCTAGCCGGGGATTAGGCTCGGATGGATTAATTATGGAGTGTTGGGAGCCCACATGGTCCTGAAAGGGGGTTCCCAAGGTTTTCCCAATTTCCGGTTTCAAAGGGCCACATACCTCTGGTTGGCAGGGGGGGACTTGATTCCCTGGGCCTAGGGTGGGGGGTGGCATGCGGGGAGGCAATCTTTAATTTAATTTTTTTGGATTTGTGTTCTCTCTCAACATTGATGGTTTTCTCTTTCTTTGTTAGGGTCCCTTCCCTTCCCCTTCCGCTATCTTCTTAATAAAATTAATGGAAAAATATTTTCTGGGGGTTTGGAATTTAAACAAACAAAAATTAGGGCAAAAAATAAAAAAAACTTTTAAACATTTTTTTCCTTCTTTTATTTACAAAAGCAGTGTGTAAGTTTAAACTTCCTGCCCAAAAACTAGAAAAATATTGTGAGGCACATGATTTTGGAGGGAGGGGGGGACAACAAGAAGCCAAACTGTTTAATTTCTCTAATTGGAAAAGAAAACAATCTTCCTTTTAAAACCCTATTGTGTTTTATTCCTTCCATGTTTAATGGGGCCCTATAAAAGCCTTTCTATAATAAAATGGTCATAAACCTGGTTACTCCTGTTTCCTTTTTTTTACCATAAGCTTTTTATAATAAGCGGCGGACTTATTGTATTTACTGATTTTACTATCCAAAAAAAAAAAATAATGCTTACAATGAATTTTCCTTTAGTAAGATTTAAAAATCCCTAAAAAACGGGTAATTCAGGTTGTCAAAAAAAAATACCATGGCGTTTGAGGCCCATTTTTAAAGCAGTTTTGCCAAAAACTTTTGCTATTATAAATAAAGCATGTAATATGGTTCTAAATTAGGGGTGGGGGGGGGGGATGGGGACGTCCTTTTCTGGATGGTTGGTCCTTTCCATGGGATGGGTCCTTCCCGGGAAAACGGAACTTCCTAGACTAAAGGCTGGGGGAAACTGGGGGAGGGATGGGAAGCCCCTGGGGGTTTCCGGATGGGCCTGGTCCGGTGGGGGCCAAGAAAGGAAGGTCCCGGTCCCTGGGTGCCAGGGAGAGGAAAGGGGCCTGGAGTAGGGAAGGGGGGGTGCCTACCCTCTTTGCACGTTAATTATCATTGTATCGGGGCCTCTTTAGTAATTTTATAATCCACAAAGGGAAATGCCCATTTTCCTCCAAAAATCCTGTTTTGTTTATATCTTGCCACCCCCAATTTTGAGAAGGGGGAATTCTTGGGAAAAAATTTCCCTTGCTTGCTTTAAATCTGTAAATTTTCTGGATTTAGGAATAAAAAAGATAAGTTATTATTTTCATTATTTTGGTTTTGTTAAACCACTTTTTGTATTTGCTTTTATGTAATTGGTCTACTTGTGTTTAATTATAGCCCATTTTTGGGTCTGTCTTATTTTGAGGCAATTTTGTTTCCTTTTTTAGTTGTTTGCAAAAAATGTGTGGAGATAAAACATATTTTTTCAATGTAGGTGACCACCACTGGGGGACTACAAAGAAGATTTTAAAAAAATCGTGGTTTTGAGAGCAGAGGAATGCATAAAAATTATTAACTTAAGAAAGGGTCCTTTGTAAAAAACTAAATTTCAGGGAAGTCCGTCAAACCCATGGAGATTCTTTTTCCCGGGGGGGGCTGGACACGGGGCCTACCAGGGTCTCTTTTTTTGTCCTGGAACTTTTTTGCAGGAGAAAAAATCGAATTTCCAGGGAAATAACTTTCAAATTTCCTACACCAACACAATAGGGTGTTACCAAAGAGGAATGATTTTTACTCCTGGGACCTAATTTATATGCGGCTTATGGTTGTGCTTCTTGGGTGGGGGACGTGAAATAATTAGTATTACCATGTAATAACTGATAAGTTGGGGGGTGAACCATTTGCAGATTTTATGAAATGGGCATTTGGCAGATTGCCCTATTCTTACCTTTATATCATTTAATAATAATCGGGGGGGCTTTTTCTCTGTAAAACCCACTTACTACTATAAAAAACTTTACTGGGCTTTGGCCACTAATTGTCTGGGCCATGGAGTTTTGTCACTAAGGGGTTAGGTTTTATTAAAATAGGGAAGGAGTAAGCGAAGAAGTTAATTTAGGTAAAGGAGAGGGGGGAGGAGGAGCGGGGGACCAAAAGCAGGGGGAGTTTAAAAGGGGGAGAGAAAGGGGGTAGGATGGGGTTGTGAAGTGGGCGGGAGAGGGAGGGGAAAAAAGCCAAGATCTTGGTTTTTCCCGTTTGGGGGGCCTTAGGTTTGGGGCTTACTAAAAATGTCATATTTCAATGTTTCCAATATACCACTCTGGCGGTTTATTCGCCTCACTCTTCCCCTCCATGTGCCCTTTAGCCTAGCAGGGGTGTGGATCCGCCCTTCCTGGAACTTCTCGCCAGGGGAGGATAAGAGGGAGGTTTTCAAGGAGTTATTACCTGCCAGGGGGCCTTTCTGTGTGATTTGGCTTTTGTACCCTTTTTAATTTCCTACCAACCCAGGGAGGCTGTTGTGGCCTGCCAAGGGGAGATTCCTCTGGCGGGATCAGAATTCAACCCTTGGATTTTTACCATGTCGCTTTGCCCTTTTCTGAAATATCAATTGTGGTGGCTTCTTCTGCAATCTTCCCACCTTGCCAAGAAGGCCCAGTGTTTGCTTTGGTTTCATCTTAGGGTCAGGGACCACCTTTAATTTTTTTGGTTTAAGGGGGTGTGGGTGGGGATTGGTGGGGGCAGAAGGGGCAGGTGTGGGGTTCCTACTGTTTTGCCCCTGTACTTTCTCGTTGCACCTTGCTAACATCCCGGTTCCCCTCTTCTTGTGGTGAAGGGCCCCCTCAGCGGGGGTCCTCCCCACCCCGCCGGCCCCCCCACCTCCCCCCAGGGGGGATCTTTCCTTTATCTGGGAGGGGGAGACATAGGGGGGGAAATCCGACGATTGGTACAGGGGTGGATTCTCCTCAGTGATCATTTAGGGTTCCAACTTCATTTTTTTATTTTACCAGGTGAAAAATATAAATGGAAAATGAAAGGGGGGTGGTGGGGACTATCTGATCTTATTATTAATTGTTCTTATTTTTGCAATACAGGAAAGAGGCAAACGCCTTAACTTTGTTGCTTTGGGGCTTGTTTTGGGTAAAAAAAGTTTAAGTTCCAAGAGCGGTGCCCAGAAAATTATTTTAAGGGGCTCACTTAAACCTGAAGAACTAAACAAACCCAATTTGGGGGTGGTGATTGGGGTGGGGAAAATGGAAAAGTCCCACCCCCAACACTAACTCACCATTAAAAGTGGAGTCAAAGAAAAATCCTTTAAACGGGAGTAAAATTTCATAACCCTCCAAGTTATACTTTATTTTTATTAAAGAAGGAAAAAAGGCAATGATTTCCCCCTATACCCCAATCCTTCGCCTACAAAAAAAGAAAACAGCAATATTTTTTTCAAAACTCATCAAAACCTCAGATTTTCGAAACTCATCAAAACTTCAGATTTTCACTCATCCTTACAACCCCAACATGGAACACAGAAGAAAGAATGTAAGGCACTTTTCTCAAGTCCAACGTTTCACCTCTAATTCCGACCTTGGTCACTCCACATGCCCTATGGGATCCTAAGCTTGTGTCCGTAGATCTAGGTTCAAGGCTTAAGTGAATCATTTCCCCAGGAGACAATAGCCACTTGCACCCGACCACCTAGAACCCAGCTGAGCACGTGACTCTCCTCTTCGAACGCGGGCCACTCACCACACTAAGCATTCTCTCCCTGCTCCCTCTCTTCCTTTCCTTTCTCCATTCTTCCCTTCGCCTTCGACCTTCCCCTTATTCTAAGACCCCAATCTAAAGTCCGGGCCTTTAAAAACAAAAGACCCCTGGCCCTGGGGGTTAGAGTGCTTGTCCATTCAGCGTCATATGAAAGGCGGGGCACCAAATAAGAAGCAAAAGAGAAACCTTGCTTCTGCTCAGAGGGTTCATGCATTCACGGCTGGCAAAGGAAGCATTTCCTTAGAGTGAAAAGTGAAGTCAGCTCACTTTAAAAGTGCCCCAAAAAGTTCACTGCCGTGTTCATTATAAAGTAAAACAGTGATTGCTTTCTGCCCCGCCCCCCGCCACTGCCCATTCAAGCACAAATCTCCATAACCAACTTACTGTCCAAAATGTACACTCGAAATCCCCTGAAAAATGTTATCAGCTTCTCTAGTATTTTCTGTAGAACTCTAAAAAAGTGGTACTTGTTGGTTATTGTGTATGACACAATCAAAATACAATCGGTTTTTTAGAAATTTAGCTCTAATCCTGTTAGTCACCAAAACACTTCTTAACCCTCTTACCAAAAAATGGAGGGGGAAGAGGGGAAACAGCTCCCCAAAGAGATACATTCTTGCTTCTATTCCATTTAACCCTCATTATAGTTCAGTCCTCCTTGCCATTAGCCATTAAATGTCTTCCAATAGGAAAATGTAATTTCCTGTACTTGATGGATAGCTATGGATAATGGATAGATAATATCTCGACCCATCTATCGGAACCAAGGAGCTGGGACATCTCTAAGCAGTGATTTTCGATCATTTCTCTTGGCACACAAGCTAATTACTAAAAATTCTGTAGCACACCAAAAACAATTTTTGCCAATTCACCAAAACAAATAGGAATCATTTTTGATTCATTCATACCAAGATTATTGTGTTGTGTAGTCATTTTTCATTTGACAATCTAAAGGGAAAAAGTCAGTGCCCCCACCCCCGCCCAAACTAAAAAAGCCATGTACTGCATGTTTTTAAAAATTCTAGCGGCTCACTGGTTAAAATCGCGCTCTAAAGCAGGGCAGGTCAGTGTAGGGTGAATGAATTTTGGTGCCTAAATATGAAGAGCTGTGAAGCTGTTTGAGACTCCCAGTTACAAGCTGTCATTACTTAGCAACCCATTATCCTCCTGAGCTAAAGCAAAAAATTCCTATTCAGCCTGTTTGCTGCTCGCTAAGAATTTTTCCTGGACATGTTCCGAGAAAACCAATCACTACTCTATCGCAGCTTAGACCTAGTTTTAATAATTGACAGGAAGTCTTGAATACCTTTTGAAAGGTAAGAGTGTCCACACCCAGAGTGAGTGCCAAGTATCATGAGTGAGAACTGAATTTAATTTTAGTATGAGGCGTTTCCTTAATATTAAGAAGAACTTAAACATTTTCAAGGTAAACTCAGTTGGACTTAAATTAGAAGGGCAACATCATCTGCTGCATCATCTTCTCTTGGCTCAGGTAAATAAGGTAGGCCTCTTGGATCATGCATATGCTAAGCTCGACATGACCACCTAACACAGATTCCACACTGACCTCCTATGCATAGAA
>JAJQQW010000094.1:0-156571 GCA_025583905.1 Ia io | reverse complement strand
TGAACTCTCTGATGACATTGGAGAGCATTTCTCCGTGTAAAAGATTTTCCACATTCACTGCAATGATAAGGCTTTTCTCCGGTATGACCTCTCCGATGTTGATGAAGGATGGTCTTAGAGGTAAAAGATTTTCCACATTCACTGCACTGATAAGGCTTTTCTCCAGTGTGAACTCTCTGGTGATATTGGAGACCAGTGTGTAAAAGATTTTCCACATTCAATGCATTTATAAGGCTTTTCTCCCCTGTGAACTCTCTGATGATATTGGAGACCTTTTCTTCGTTTAAAAGATTTTCCACATTCATTGCATTTATAAGGCTTTTCTCCCGTATGAACTATCAGATGATGATGAAAGTCGGTCTTAGCGGTAATATATTTTCCACATTCACTGCATTGATAAGGCATTTCTCCAGTGTGAACTCCTTGATGATATTGGACAGTACTGCTACATGTAAAAGATTTTCCACACTCACTGCATGTATAAGGCTTTTCTCCTGTATGAACTCTCTGATGACAGTGAAGATCACCGATCCTGGTAAAATATTTCCCACATTCACTGCAGTGATAAGGCTTTTCTCTAGTGTGACCTCGCTGTTGATAATGAAAGATAGATAATTTAGTAATATATTTTCCACATTCAGAGGACACAAAACACACCGACTTCCAAGATGGACACATTTTTCCTGAATAAACGTGTGGGTACAACTAATGTCTTCCTTACATTCTTTTCTACTGTAATAATTGTTTCTCCTTTCAAATGTCATCCCACACGTCAAAATTGCAGTTGGACTGTCCCTGGTCTGAGTAGCCTTTAGGTGGAGAGGTCCTGACCCAGTAAAAACACCCTGCCCAACCTCCCCGCATGTGAAACGATTCTGGGACACATTGAAATCGAAGCTGTTTGCACATGAATTCCTTTCCACACCTCTAATGAAAAGCTTCTCTCTCACATGATGCTGGTGAAATTTTGCACTGAAATAAAATCGTTTTGCACATGCACCACATCTCAACAGTATCTGTCCATGTTGTGTTTCCTGCAGCTCAGTCAAGTGGAAAATGTTTCCCAAAACTAGCTCACAACTCTCACAGGGATGGCTCTTCTGGGAAGACAAGGCTACCTTGGGATTCCTTGCCTGTGACACTCTTACTGAAACCTTCTGTTCAGTCGGGGCCTCCACATTGTCTTCTCCACAGCAGCAACCTGAAAAAAAATAAATGTAGGTGAAGTGCATGTTGACCTGATAAAAAACAGAATGTGTTTATTACAAATGTTTATCTGCAATGACTGGACATGATTCTATACAATAATTTTCAAGACAAGTAAGTCAGACTCTCAGGAAATGGCTGTTGTATATAACATGGCCAAAAAGGTCACTGGATGATGAAAATCTCACCAAGGGAGGACAGAAGCATAGGCTGGGACAAAAAGAAGACAGGCAGGGTCTACTCGTTACTACTCCACAAATGGCTTCGTTTCGGACTTTTCATGCTGGCGATGTGAGTTTATGTAGACAATAATATAAGAGCACGCGATGTTCAGCGTCAATATAACACGTGTGCACTCTAAGGCTCTGCAGGCATGGAACAACATTGGAATGCAGTAAAGCAAGGTGTATGAAAGGTAGTGGTGCAAAGTTTAGAGAGGTTAAGGTTATCTGTGCGCTGGGAATCAGCGTAGAATGATCACTATTAAAAACTGAGTCGTACGCAAAGTGTCACCATTAAGCAAGAAGAAGTAGAATTGGGTGAGTGGGGCAATGGTAACAAGACACTGTTGAACAAAATGGGTTCCTAGTTATGAATGAAACAAAGCCCAGGCATCAAAACTACCCCCACAGCTCTTCACCAAGGCAAAGGTGCCTCAGGTCTACCCTGTCATGGATAAAGTCATGTTTCTTCTGTGATGCATAAATGATTTTGCCTCTTACATCCTAGTTGAGATGGGGTAAATGATGCCAATCTTAAAAAGATGGATGGTCAGCACTCTGGTAGAACAACAAAGCACAAAGGAGATCACAGACAAAAGACCTATGAGAGTGACATCAGCAAGATGGCAGAATCAGAGATAGAGAATCTTTCCCCAAGTAGATGGCTATCCATGAAAAAAAGCCAACCCACAGGAAATGGGAATAAGAGTACCATGAATTTGGCTCAGTGGATAGAGCATCAGCCTGCAGACTCAAGAGTCCCAGGTTCGATTCCAGTCAAGGGCATGTACCTTGGTTGCAGGCACATCCCTAGTAGGGGGTGTGTAGGAGGCAACTGATTGATTTTTCTCTCTGATCGATGTTTCTAACTCTCTCTCCCTCCCCCTTCCTCTATGTTAAAAATCAATAAAATAACCCTAACCGGTTTGGCTCAGTGGATAGAGCGTCAGCCTGCAGAATGAGGGGTCCCAGGTTCGATTCAGTCAAGGGCATGTGCCTTGGTTGCGGGCACTACCCAGTGGGGTGTGTGCAGGAAGCAGCTATTTGATGTTTCTCTCTCATTGATATTTCTAATTCTCTATCCCTCTCCCTTACTCTCTGTAAAAAATCAATCAAATATATTTATCAATAAAATATATTTATTAAAAAAAAAAGAGTACCATGAAGACCAGCAGTAATACAGAACACCATAAAAGAACAACTGCATAGAAAGGATGACAGGAAACTGGGTGAGCAAACACATTTGAAGATACCTAATGTCAAAAACAAGCGTTAATAATAACTAGTTAACTAAATAAATAGAGCACCCTAACCCATTTGGCTCAGTGGATAGAGCGTTGGCCTGCAGACTCAAGGGTCCCAAGTTTGATTCGGTCAAGGGCATGTACTGTGGTTGTGGGCACATCCCCAGTATGAAATGCTTGAAGGTATTCTTTAAGAAGAGGAAGAAGAAGAAAAAGGTAAAGATAAAACTTATGAACAACAAATACATATCTATCAACAAGTGAATCTAAAAATCAAGTGAATAACAAATCTGATGAACAGAATAATCTGGTGAATATAATAGAATAAGGGGCATAGAAAGGGAGTAAGCTGACAATCCTCGGGGGGGAAAGGGACGTGGGGGTGCGTGACAAGACTGGACAAAAATCATACAGTTACGGATGAGGAGAGTGGCGGGGGAGGGGCAAGGGCATGAGTTGGGATGGGGTGGAAACCGGGCGGAAGGGAGCTATGTAAGGAAAAAAGAGGACCAACTATAATAATCTGAACAATAAAGATTTTTTTAAAAAAAGTCTAGAGGCAAAGTAAATAAGACAACCTACAAAGCTTATGCATAACATTCAGAAAATGTAACTCTAAGGGGAAATTTTATAGACATAAATGCCTACATTGTCACAAAAGATCTCAAAGAACCGAACATGGCATCTCAGGAAACTGGAAACACAAGAGGAAAGTAAACCCAAAGATTTCAAAGGACAGAAACCATCAATATCAGAACAAAAATGAAAAAGGAGACAAGACAAAAGAATGGAATACCTAAAAGGTATATTTAAGAAAAAAGATATAAAAATGTGCAAGCCTTAAGTTACACTAAAGCAAAAATAAAGAAACAAAAACCAAGACTCAAATAAGTAAAAAATAAAATACATGAAAGATAAGACATGACACCTGTCACTAGGATCCACAATGCATCATAAGAGATGTTGGTATTACCAGATGACATGACCCTCCATAGAGAAATTTGTCAAGATCCCACTGTGAGCTCCTGAAATTAATAAACAAATTCAGAGCCCTGTCCAGGTGGCTCAGTTGTTGAGTGTGTGGTCCCAATGCACCAACATTGTGTGTTTGATCCCCTATCAGGGCACATATAGGGGACAACCAATGAGTGCATAGATGGGTAGAATAGCACATCAATCCTTCACTCGCTTTCTTTCTCTGTCTCCCTTCCTGTCTCTAAAATCAATAAAGAAATGCTGCCCCGTATGTATCACTGATTGAGCATTGACTCATGAACTAGGAGGTCACAATTGGATTCCTTGTTAGGACACCTGCACTGGTTGCGAGCTCAATCACCAGTGAGGGTCATGCAGGAGGCAGCTGATGAGTGATTCTCTCTCATCATTGATGTTTTTATCTCACTCTCTTCTTCCTCTAGGACAGCGGTTCTCAACCTGTGGGTCACGACCTCTTTCACAGGGGTCGCCTAAGACATCCTGCATATCAAATATTTATATTACGATACATAACAGTAGCAAAATTACAGTTATGAAGTAGCAACAAAAACAATTTTATGGTTGGGGGTCACTACAACATGAGGAACTGTATTAAAGGGTTGTGGCATTAAGAACGTTGAGAACTACTGCTCTAGGAAACAAAAAAATGCATATATTTAAATAAATAAATACATAAATCCTTTAAAGAATAAATAAATATCCCTAGCCACTGTACTTCACTGATGAGAGTGCTGGCTTGTGCACTGGAGGGCTATGGTTCTATTCCCAGTCAAGGGTAGGTACTTAAATTGCAGGTCTGTTCCCTACTCTCAGTAGAGCCACATGTGGGAGGCAGCCAATGGATGTTTCTCTCTCTCTCTCCCACACTCTCTCTAAAAGAACAATAAATGGAAAACATCCTCACTATTCGGGTGAAGATAACACAAGAATAAAGAATTAAATTCATAAAAATGACAGGATGCAAAATAAACATACAAACAGTTCCATTTCTACACACTAATAATTCATTCTTTGATGGAAAATGAAGAAGGTAATCAAATTTACAATAGCATCCAAACAATAAAATCCACAGGAATAAATTCAAACAAAATGTGAAACATCTGTACAGTGAGTACTATAAGACAGTGATGAACGGAATGGCAAAAGCACAAATCAGTTGAAAGACAACCTGTGTTCATGGGTCTGAAAATGAAATATAGAGGAGATAGCTATATTACACAAGGCAAAGTACAGATTAAATACAATCCCAATAACTCCAATGGTATTTTACAAAGAAATGAATAAAAAAAATCTGGAAATGGAATCAAAAGACCTCCATTAACAAAAGCAAGCCTGAGCGAGGACAAAGCTGGTGGCATCACACTTCCTGACTTCAATTTATTACAAAGAGAAAGCAACCAAACAGTGTGTTGCTGGAGAAACACACAGATACATATATAAACAGAACAGAACAGAAAATATAAAAATAAACCGAGGCACATACTTTTAACCCAGGCACATACTTTTAACCCAGGCACATACTTTTAACCCAGGCATACAACCCAGGCACATACTTTTAACCCAGGCACATACTTTTAACCCAGGCACATACTTTTAAACCCAGGCACATACTTTTAAGTGACCTTTGACAAAGCTGCAAGTCACAGAAGAGAGGAAAGATAGTTTCTTCAAGAATTGACACTCATATGTAAAACAACAACAACACTAGATACCACTAATAAAATGTAACTCAACATGCAGGACAGAATTAAATGTGAGCGCTAAAACTGAAAATTCCTCAGGAAAACCTTGAGAAAAAGTTTTTGAGATTTGTTCTGGACAGGATTTTCTGAATGTCACACCAACCACCACACAAAATAGAATAATAAACAGTCCACACTGCAACAAATAAAGAAAAATAGCGTCTTCACAGCACAATACCAATAAACAAAATGAAATGAAAGAGCAATCTAGAGAACAGAAGAAAACACTTGCAAACTATATGAAGGAATACCTTGGAAATGTTGTGGATTCGGTTCTGATCAGTACAATAAAGCAACTATTGCGATATAGACAAAAATTAACACAAATAGTTGCAGTTCCCCGGCAATAATGAAGGTATGTTAATACTATACTTCAGGCTAATAACAATGCAATGACTCTGCCTCAAAAGCAAAGTCTATATAACTTCATTAACAATTTTTACTTGCTAAGCACTAGTAACAAGCATCTAAGATAGCTAGAAACATGGTGGCACTAGACCTGCTGAATGCTGGATTGCCAAAAACATAGATTTTGTAGAAAAGAGGGTGTGGGGGAGTAATATCTACAAAGCACTATTAAGCACATGCAAAATAATGTGTTCCTGTATGTTGTAAGCAATTAATATATAACATATATAAGGTATTCAAAAGACTATTTAACCAAAAAATATAGTTAACAAACAGGATAAGGATGTAGAGACAATTTTACAAAAATATATACACATGCCCAACAGGAATATAGAAAATGCTTTCCTCACTGATCAAGGTGGAATCCCTCAGGCTTCCTGCAACACTACCAACCACAAGTCTTTCCCTGTGAATGTAGTACAGCGGGGAGAATTGGGACTTCAGGAATAGAAGGGAGCAATGGCTACAGACCCACCCTCCCCAGGACAGCAAACTACCCAGGAAACTGGAAAATCAAGCAGAACCACAGTCTACATGGGAGGACAGAGCACACCCTGGGAGATGGGGCCTGGGAAATCCCAAAGCCAAGTCCAGGTCACTGGTGAGAGTGAGGGTCTTACCCAGCAAGGACAGAATTTCAAAGTTCTCCAGCATCACATTCAGGTACAGCTGTCTCTGACCCTCATCAAGGAGGCTCCATTCCTCCTTGGAGAAGTACAGGGCAATGTCCTCAAAGGTCACGCCAACCTGTCAGAATGGAGACAATTGAAACCAGAGCTGTCTCTCTGAGAACCCCCACTCCTACTCCAGACAAACCTTCCCCCCCTCAACCTCCTCCAGGGCACCCGGTTAGTGTGGACACCAGGCCCTAATGCCAGTGCAGGCTGCTCTCTCATCACAGTCCCATTACTCACTGGGATTGTCCTCAGCAGAGCAGCTGGGTAGGGTAGGAAGGATTGGGGGAGGGGAGGGCAGAGAGCAATGCCATTTAAGGTCTGGGCGATGCCTGCCTGGCCCCAGACTTCCTGCCAAGCAATTCCATTACCATCTCTTAGATTATGCCTCCAAGACAAAGCCAAGCAAGGGTTTATGCTTCCCATTTAAATCTCCACAACAGGTCCCAGGGACAAGCTAACACTTCCTCCACTGGGTAATCGTTAACCCCTTTCCCATCTTCGGTCCCCAAGTTCACTCCCTTGGTTCTGCCTCCTTCCAGCTCCAATGCAACTGGATCTCCCTGGCATGACCCATGAACTTGGCACATGGCATCCAGAGAAGCTTGTCTGAGAGCCCAGCACAGTGACTCCCGAGTTCCCTGTTGGGTGCTTAGAGAAGAGTCAGTGCCTCCCGGGCTCCTGGCAGGCAGCTGAGAGAAGAACACAGTGCATACCAAGCTCTCAGCAGGGTGCTGAGAGCAGAGTCACTGACTTCCGGGCTCCCAGTAGGGTGCTGAGAGCAGATTCAGGGCCTCCTGGACTCCAGGTTGTGTGCTGAGAGCCCAGCACAGTGTCTCCCTGAATCCTGGTTGGGTGCTCTGAGCAGAGTCAGTGCCTCCCGGGCTTCCGGCAGGGTGCTGAGAGCAGAGCACAGTGCCTCCCGGTCTCCCAGCTTGGTGCTGAGAGCTCAGTCAGTGCCTCGCGGGCTCCTGTTTTGGTGCTGAGAACAGAGCACTGTGACTCCCGGGCTCCCGGCATGGTGCTGAGAGCCCAGCAGAGTGTCTCTCGGACTCCTGGTTGGGTGCTCTGAGCAGAGTCAGTGCCTCCCGGGCTTCTGGCAGGGTGTTGAGAGCCGAGCACAGTGCCTCCCGGTCTACCGGGAGGGTGCTGAGAGCAGTGACAGTGCCTCCCGGGCTCCCAGCAGGGTGTTGAGAGCAGATTCAATACCTCCCGGTCTCCCGGTTTGGTGCTTAGTACAGAACACCGTGCCTTCCGGGCACCCGACAGGGTTCTGAGAACAGAGCACATTCCTTCCCGGTAACCCAGTAGGGCGTTGATGGCAGAGCATGGTGCATTCCGAGCTCTTGGCAGGGTGCTGAGTGCAGAGTCAGTGACTTCCGGGCTCCTGGCAGAGTACTGAGAGAAGTGTCAGTGCCTCCCAGGCTACCGATTAGATGCTGAGATAAGAGTCTGTGCTTTCCGGACTCCCGGGAGGGTGCTGAGAGCAGAGTCAGTGCCTCCCGGACTCCAGGCAGGGTTGTGAGAGCTGAGTCAGTGCCTCGCGGGGTACCCTTTGAGTGCTGAGAGCAGAGCAAGTGATTCCCGGGCTCCCAGCATGGTGCTGAGAGCCCAGCACAGTGACTCCCGAGTTCCCTGTTGGGTGCTTAGGGAGAGTCAGTGCCTCACGGGCTCCCGGCAGGCTGCTGAGAGAAGAACACAATGCATACCGAGCTCTAGGCAGGGTGCTGAGAGCAGAGTAAATGACTTCCAGGCTCCCGGTAGGGTGCTGAGAGCAGATTCAGTGCCTCC
Source organism: Ia io (assembly GCA_025583905.1). NCBI lineage: Eukaryota > Metazoa > Chordata > Mammalia > Chiroptera > Vespertilionidae > Ia > Ia io. The sequence continues at coordinate 148,289 of JAJQQW010000094.1, read as the reverse complement.
TGGGGTCCCGGTTGGGTGCTGAGGGCAGAGTTAGTGCCTCGCGGGCTCCAGGCATGGTGCTGAAAGCAGAGCATGGTACCTCCCAAGCTCACCGCAGGGTACTGATAGCAGAGTGAGCGCCTCACGGGATCTCGGCAGGGTGCTGAGAGCAGAGTCAGTGCCTCCTGGCTCCTGGTTGGGTGCTGAGAGCCGAGCACAGTGCCTCCCAGCCTCCCAGACTGGTGCTGAGAGCTCAGTCAGTGCCTCGCGGGCTCCCATTTGGGTGCTGAGAGCAGAGCACTGTGATGCCCGGGGTGCCCGGCATGGAGCTGAGAGCCCAGCACAGTGTCTCCCGGACACCTGGTTGGGTGCTCTGAGCAGAGTCAGTGCCTCCCGGGCTTCTGGCAGGGTGCTGAGAGCCGAGCACAGTGCCTCCCGGTCTACCGGGAGGGTGCTGAGAGCAGTGACAGTGCCTCCCGGGCTCCCAGCAGGGTGTTGAGAGCAGATTCAATACCTCCCGGTCTCCCGGTTTGGTGCTTAGTACAGAACACCGTGCCTTCCGGGCACCCGACAGGGTTCTGAGAACAGAGCACATTCCTTCCCGGTAACCCAGTAGGGCGTTGATGGCAGAGCATGGTGCATTCCGAGCTCTTGGCAGGGTGCTGAGTGCAGAGTCAGTGACTTCCGGGCTCCTGGCAGAGTACTGAGAGAAGTGTCAGTGCCTCCCAGGCTACCGATTAGATGCTGAGATAAGAGTCTGTGCTTTCCGGACTCCCGGGAGGGTGCTGAGAGCAGAGTCAGTGCCTCCCGGACTCCAGGCAGGGTTGTGAGAGCTGAGTCAGTGCCTCGTGGGGTACCGTTTGAGTGCTGAGAGCAGAGCAAGTGATTCCCGGGCTCCCAGCATGGTGTGCTGAGAGCACAGCACAGTGACTCCCGAGTTCCCTGTTGGGTGCTTAGGGAGAGTCAGTGCCTCACGGGCTCCCGGCAGGCTGCTGAGAGAAGAACACAATGCATACCGAGCTCTAGGCAGGGTGCTGGGAGCAGAGTAAATGATTTCCAGGCTCCCGGTAGGGTGCTGAGAGCAGATTCAGTGCCTCCTGGGGTCCCGGTTGGGGTGCTGAGGGCAGAGTTAGTGCCTCGCAGGGCTCCAGGCATGGTGCTGAAAGCAGAGCATGGTACCTCCCAAGCTCACCGCAGGGTACTGATAGCAGAGTGAGTGCCTCACGGGATCTCGGCAGGGTGCTGAGAGCAGAGTCAGTGCCTCCTGGCTCCTGGTTGGGTGCTGAGAGCAGAGCACAGTGCCTCCCAGCCTCCCAGACTGGTGCTGAGAGCTCAGTCAGTGCCTCGCGGGCTCCCATTTGGGTGCTGAGAGCAGAGCACTGTGATGCCCGGGTGCCCGGCATGGAGCTGAGAGCCCAGCACAGTGTCTCCCGGACACCTGTTTGGGTGCTCTGAGCAGAGTCAGTGCCTCCCGGGCTTCTGGCAGGGTGCTGAGAGCAGAGCACAGTGCCTCCCGAACTACGGGGAGGGTGCTGAGAGCAGTGTCAGTGCCTCCTGGGCTCCCTGTTGTGTGCTGAGAGCAGAGCACAGTGTCTCCTGGGCTCCCTGTAGTTGGCTGAGAGCAGAGTAAGTGCCTCTCGGGCTCCAGAGAGGGTGCTGAAAGCAGAGTCAATACCTCCCGGATTCCCAGTTGGGTGTTGAGAACAGAGCATATTGCATCCTAGGCTCCCAGCAAGGTGCTGAGAGCAAAGTCTGTGCCTCCCGTTCTCCCGGTAGGATGCTGAAAGCAGAGTCAATGTCACCCGGGCTCTTGTATGGGTGCTGAGAGCAGAGCTTGGTGCCTCCCGGTCTCCCGTGATGGTGCTGAGAGCAGAGTTAGTGCCTCAAGGGCTCTCGGTGGGGTGCTGAGAGCAGAGCACGGTGCCTTTCGAGCTCCTGGAAAGGTGCTGAGGGCAGAGTCATTAACTTCTGGGCTCCTGATTGGGTGCTGAGAGCAGAGTCCGTGCCTACCGGGCTCCCAAAATGGTGCTCAGAGCTGTGTCAGTGCCTCGCTGGGTACCATTTGAGGGACGAGAGCATAGCCAGTGCCTCCCGGGCACACCTGGTGGGTGCTGGGAGAAGAGCACAGTGCCTCTCAGGCTAACAGTTGTGTGCTGAGAGCAGAGTCAGTGGCTCCCGGGCTCCCGGGCTCCCGGTTGTGTGCTGAGAGCAGAGCATGGTGCCTCCCAGGCTCTCGGCAGGTTGCTGAGAGCAGAGTCAATGACTTCCGGGCTCCAGGTTTGGTGCTGAGAACAGACCCAGTGCCTTCCGGGCTCCTGGTTGGAAGCTGAGAGCAGAGCACAGTGCCTCCCAGGCTCCCGGGAGGGTGCTGAGAGCAGAGTCAGAGCCTCCCGGTCTCCCAGCAGGGTGCTGAGAGCAGAGTCAGTGCCTCCTGGGCTATCGCCAAAGTGCTGAAAGCAGAGGCAGTGCCTCCTGGGCTCCCGGTTTTGTGCTGAGAGAAGAGCACGGTGCCACCCTGGCTCCCGGCAGAGTGCTGAGAGAAGAGTCAGTGTCTCCTGCACTCCCGGTAGGGTGCTGAGAGCAGAGTCAGTGCCTCCCATGATCCCGGTTGGCTGCTGAGAGCACAGCATGGTTCCTCCCGGGCTCCCGGCAGGGTGCTGAGACCACAGTCAGTGCCTCCTGGGCTCCCTTTTGGGTCCTGGGAGCAGACCACAGTGCCTACCAGGCTCACGGCAGTGTGCTGAGAGCAGAATCAGTTACTTCTGGGCTCCCGGTTTGGTGCTGAGAGCAGAGCCAGTGCCTTTCAGGCTCCTGGTTGGGAGCTGAGAGCAGAGCACAGTGCCTCCCGGGCTCCTGGGAGGGTGCTGAGAGCAGAGTCAGACCCTACCGGGATCACGATAGGATACTGAGAGCATAGTCAGTGCCTCACGGGTTCCCGGTAGGGTGCTGAGAGCAGAGCATGGTGCTGAGAGCCGAGTCAGTACTTCCCGAGCTCCCGACAGGGTGCTGGGAGAAGAGTCAGTACATTCTGGGCTTCCAGTTGGGTGCTGAGAGCAGAGAACAGTGCTACTGGGCTCACGACAGGGTAGTGAGAGCAGAGTCAGTGCCTCCCTGGCTCCCAGTAGGGTGCTGAGAGGAGAGCATGGTGTCTTCTGGGCTGCCGTCAGGGTGCTGAGAGCATAGTCACTGCCGCACGGGTTCCTGGTAGGGTACCGAGAGCAGAGCACGGTGCCTCCCGAGCTCCTGGCACGGTGGTGACAGCAGAGCATGGTGCCTGCTGGGATATGGACAGGGTGCTGCGAGCAGAATCTGTGCTTTCCGGGCTCCCAACAGGTTGCTGAGAGCAGAGTCAGTGCCTACCGGGCTCCCGGCAGGGTGCTGATAGCACAATCAGTGCCTCCCGGACTCCCAGCAGGGTGCTGGGAACAGAGTCAGTGCCTCTCGGGCTCCCGGTTGGGTGGACAGCAGAGTCAGGTTACCCGGGCTTCAGCAGGGTGCAGAGAGCACAGCACAGTGCCTACTTGGCTTCCAGCAGGGTGCTGAGAGCCGAGCACAGTGCCTACCAGGCTCCCGGCAGGGTGCTGAGAGCAGAGTCAATGCCTCCCAGGCTCCCGGCAGGGTGCTGAGTTCAGAGTCAGTGCCTCCCGGGCTCCCGCAGGCTGCTTAGAGGAGAACACAGTGCCTCCCTTGTTCCCAGCAGGGTGCTGAGTGCAGATTCAGGGCTTCCAAGGCTACCCGTTGGGTGCTGAGAGCAGAGTCAGTGCCTCCTGGGCTCCCAGCAGGGTGATGAGAGCAGAATCAGTGCTACCCGAGCTCCCGGTTGGGTGTTGAGAGCAGAGTCAGGTTACCCGGGCTCCAGGCAGGATGCAAAGAGCACAGCACAGTGCCTCCTGGGCTTCTGGCAGGGTGCTGAGAGCCAAGCACAGTGCCTCAGTGCTCCCGGCATGGCGCTGAGAGCAGAGTCAGTGCCTTCGGGTTCCCGTTAGGGTGCTGAGAGCAGAGCATGGTGCCTCCCGGGCTTGCTGCTGTGTGCTCAGAGCAGAGCACAGTGCCTCCCAGGCTCCCAGCAGTTGGTGAGAGCAGAGTCAGTGCCTACTGGGCTCCTGGCAGGGTGGTGAGAGCAGAGTCAGTGACTCCCGGGCTCCTGGTGGGTGCTGAGAGCAGAGTCAGTGCCTTCTGGGCTCCTGCAGGCTGCTGAGAGCATAGCACAGTGCATCCAGGGCTCCCGTCAGATGCTGAGAGAAGAGCACTGTGCCTCCCGGGCTCCAGGCATGGTGCTGAGGGCAGAGTCAGTGTCTCCCAGGCTCCCGGCAGGCAGCTGAGGGCAGAGCACGGTTCCTCCCGGGCTCCTGGAAGGGTGCTGAGAGCAGACTCAGTGCTTCCCGGACTCCCAGTAGGGTCCTAAGAGCAGACTCAGGGCTACCCGGGCTTCCAGTTGGGTGCTGAAAGCACAGCACGTGCAGCCCGGCAGGGTGCTGATAGCAGAGTCAGTGCTTCCCGGGCTCGCGGCAGGGTACTGAGAGCAGAGCACAGTGGGCGCTCCCGGTAAAGTGCTGACAACAGAGTCACTGCAGTGGGTTCTGAGAGCAGAGTCAGTGCCTCCTGGGCTCCCGGCAGGGTGCCAAGAGCAGAGTCATTGCCTCCTGGGCTCCCCGCAGGCAGAGCAGAACACAGTGCATCCCGGCTCCCGGTCCCAAAATCAGGTAAAGTGCTGACAAGTCAGAGGCAGGGTCACACAGCACTGCCTCCCGGACTCCCACAGTTGGGCTTCTGAGAGCAGAGTCAGTGCCTCCCAGGGGTGGGTGCCCAGCAGGCAGCTGAGGGCAAAGTGCTCAGTTCCTCCGGGGCTCGCGGCAGGAGGGCAAAGCTCAGAGCAGAGCACAGAGCACAGTGCCTCTCAGGCTCCCCGCAGGGTGCTGAGACTAGAGTAAGGGCTACCCAGGCTCCCGGTTGGGTGCTGAGAGCAGAGCATGGCCTAAAAATGTCGAATTTAGTGCCAAAAAAGAGCCTTTGCGGGAAGTTTTAATTCATTACTGGTAACTCCATCTCTGGCCGTGGTCTGCAAACTGCGGATCAGTTTGCTCGCTATGTTGACTGATGAGTTTGCACACCACTGACCTAGACCAGTGGTCGGAAAACTCATTAGTCAACAGGGCCAAATATCAACAGTACAACGACTGAAATTTCTTTTGAGAGCCAAATTTTTTAAACTTCATCTATATAGGTAGGTACATTGAATTAGGGAACTCCTAAGCTGGCCTTTGCTAAAAACTCGAGGGGCCAAAGAGCCGCACGTGGCTCGCGAGCCGCAGTTTTCTGACCACTGACCTAGACTCTGGATTCCAATAATTACAGGCTGTTGTTCCTTGTGACTTGTGATGAAGTCCCTGTGCATTATTAACCCATACACCCTGTAAAACCAGTTTTGTGGTGTGAGCGCGCCCCCTTGTGGACATGTCTGGAATTGCGTTGTCTGTTTAACCCTTTGCACTCGCTTGCTTTTTTCTTGATTCCTTTCTTCTAATGCTAACCTTGTCGAGTCACACTCGATATCCGAGTGCAAAAGGTTAAACTTTTATTTCAGCCATCACCCAGCAAAACTACAGTTAAATGACTAGCACAGAGAACGCTCTTAATGAGCAACCTGAAATTACCCGTATGATACCCCGTGACCCCCAAACAGTTTAATTTTTTCTCCCAAATACTTCAGGGGCAATTTCCTATAAACCAGGGCCTTCTCCTGCACAACCATCAGAATCGGGAAGTTCACGCTGATGCGTCTCTACCGCCCAGTCCTCTGGCGGGATTCAAATGTTGCCCGTTGTCCCAGGATTGCCCTTCGCAGGTGGCCAGAGACCCTCCTTACACCCCCTTCCTGTGAGAGGCACAGTTTGCATTGAGTCTTCATCTCTCACCAGTCCTCCTCCTTGAACCTTTTTTTTAAAAAATATTTTATTGATTTTTTACAGAGAGGAAGAGAGAGGGATAGAGAGTTAGAAACATCAATGAGAGAGAAACATCGATCAGCTGCCTCCTGTACCGCCTCCCCCCCCCCCCCAACTGGGGATGTGCCCGCAACCAAGGCACATGCCCTTGAACGGAATCGAACCTGGGACCCTTGAGGCCGCAGGCCGACGCTCTATCCACTGAGCCAAACCAGTTTCGGCCTCCTTGAACCTTTTACGGACGCGAGTGCTTTAACACTTTGCTTAACCAGCAGATACAAATGTCTGGAATCAGTGACCCTCCAGGCTCCAGAGATGCCCCCCGGAAAGTAACCAGAACCGGGGACGTAGCCAAGGCCCCCAGGACCTCTGAACCGCAAGAGATCGGGAGCTGGGGTGACCCCTCTGCAGGGGTGGATCAAACCCAGGACACCCTCAGAGCAAATGCAGTGTTAACACTAAGTTAACAGATTTAACAGCCCACAGCCAAGGAGTCTTTCTTTCCTGGGCACAGAGATTACACGTGGGTGCGCCAGGCCAGTGAGGTTCAGTGGTTGAGCTTTGACCTAGGAACCGGAAGGTCACGGGTCTGATTCCTGGTTTGAAGCTCCATCCGCGGTGTGGGGGTGCAGGAGGCAGCCGGTCAGTGATTCTCATCATGGAAGTTTCTCTTTCTATCCCTCTCCCTCCCTTAAATCAATTTTTTTAATGTTTTTTTAAAGGTAAACGCAGTGGCAGCTGTGCCAGCTTGCAGGGCTTCGGGTAGGGTCGGCCTGTAGGGTGAGGGGGCAGCGGCAGGAGGCACTTCAGGAGGCAGAGAAATTGCTGTCTTGGGAGGACCGTGCCCTGGGGCCGCCTGACCTTGGCTGCAGGTTCACAGGCTGATGGTGAGGGTTCGAGCAAGCGCAGAGTCCCTCCTGGAGCCTGGATTGCCAGCTCCTAATCTCTTGTGGTTCGGAGGTCCTGGGAGCCTTGGCTACGTCCCCGGTTCTGGTTACTTTCCGGCATGATTAACCCGCTCTGGCCACACCGAGCTGGTGTGGGAGGGAAGCCTTTATGTGCAGCGCCTGGGCAGTGGGATCACCATGCTCTTTTGTCCCTTCCATGCAACTGAATGCACTTGGAATCAAACCTGCGGGGAGCTGCTGGGGGCAGGGAGAAGGCGGGATTTCGGGGGCGGACAGGGTGGAGCACCAATCTCAGGCCTGCTCCGCTGATTGCTTGTTTTCAGACCCTGGCTGGTGCCTAATGACTCTGGAAGGGGCAGGTCCTGTGCTAGCCGGTGGGGGGGGGGGGGGGGGGGGGGGGGGGCTGGTTGCAGTGCTGGGTTCAGGTTTCCAGTGGAGTAGGTCGTGGACTTCCATCCTGAGGAGAATGTGCGGGCTATGGGGGAGTTGGGGATGCAAGAGGGGGGACGCCCGTCCCAGGTGCGGGACCTGTGGGGCTTCCAGAGGCCCCTCTGGGCCCTGAGCGAGGGCGTCACACTTCATTTACTAGCCTGTGACTTGAGACAGGATGGGAATGTGGCCTCTCGCCTTTAAGATAAAAGTTTCACGCCCTTGCAGGTTTGGCTTGGCAGATAGAGCATTGCATGGCCTGGGACTGGTCCTGGGTTCAATTCCGACCAAGGGCACATGCCCGGGTTGTAGGCTCCATCCCCAGTGCGGAGCATGCAGGAGGCAGCCGATGAATGATTGTCTCTCTTCACATGAATGTTTCTCTCTCTCTCCCCCTCTCCCTTCCTCTCTGGAATTATATATGCATAAGGCTAACTTAAAAGGTGTACTTTAAATATACATAGATAAATGAAATGAAGGCCACATGACAACTGTGTGTTAATGTGAGAAGGTCCTCTCCTTGGGCCTCCAGCCCGATGCTCTGGGCTCTGGCTCGGCTCCAAGGAGACGTCCCCTGGACCAGGCCTCAGCGCCCAGCCCCACAGGTCACTCAGGGCACAGCCTGGCTGCACTGGAGGGCTCCCCTAGCCTTGAAGGGGCCAGAGCCCCATCTCGCTCTGACAAGCAGTCCTGTCCATTGCCCACACCTGACCTGCAGCAGCAGCAGGTGTGGCCAATGGATGGACTGCTTGGCCCCAGGATGCCCCAAACTACCTGTGTCTCACCAGGTGCGGCTCACACCCTCTTTTCTTCCTTCCCTGCCTCCCTAGCCCTTGCACTAGGCTGGGCAGCCCCCTAAGGGGCACAGGAAGGCAGGCAGGAGGGGTTTGAGCCCCCTATCCTGCCTGCTTCCATTGTAGGCCTCAAGTTTCCCCTTTTCTCACATGGGGCGCTACTCACAAGGACCTAGCCTTGTCCACTCCCACTCCCTGCTCCTCCCCAGATAGGTATGGGATCCTGTATAAATCCCCATCCTTTCCCATTTCAGTGTTTTTGTTTTTTACTGGAAGGATAGGAGAATTACAGGCCACACCCTGACCAGGGCCAGGGATCCAGTCTTCAACGAGGTATATACTAGCTGTACCGGTTAATCATGCGGATTTTGTAATCAAAGAAAACAGGATATTTTCAAGAGAAACATCAAAAGTGCTTTATTCAAAGTAATGTCCATCGCTAGCTACACATTTCACCCATCTTTCGTAATTTGTGGATACCGTCCCAATAGAACTTTTCTTGTTTTGAGGAAGACCATTCAGAGACCCAATTTTCCACTTCTTCATATGTTTTGAAGTGCTTCTCAGAAAGTGCATTTGCCATTGATTGGAACAAGTGGTAATCTGAAGGAGCAAGGTCTGGTGAATATGGTGAGTGGGTTAATACTTCACAGGCAAGATCTTTTCATGTGTCTTTAACTAGTGTTGAAGTGTGTGATGGTGCGTCACCATGAAGCTTAATTACTATGCCATGCCTTCTGGCCCATTCTGGTTGTTTTATGATCAAAACGTAGTTCAAATTGATTGTTGTTTGGAGGGATCAGAATTAACGGTTTCACCTGGTTTTAGAAGCTCATAATACACCACACTCTCCTGATCCCACCAAACGCAGAGCATTGTCTTCTTTCCAAAGCGATTTGGCCTTGCATTCAATGTTGATGGTTGACCTGGATCAACCCATGATTTTGTGCATTTGGGATTCTCAAAATAAATCCACATTTCATTGCCAGTCACAAATTGATGCAAAAAAAGACTTTCGTGCTGTTGAAGCAACATTTTACTGATGACTTTTCGGTTTTCCATTTGTCTTTTGTTCAGTTGATATGGCACCCATTTTCTTTCCTTTAAAAACTTTCCCATTGCTTGTAAACGATCGGAAATTGTTTGTGGAGCAATGGTTAATCTTTTTGCAATTTTTTTTTGAGTTTGGCACGCACCTTTATCCAATAATGCTTGTAATGGTTGGTCTTCAAACTTTTTCGGTTGACCTGGACATTCTTTGTTTTTCACATTTAAATCATCACTTTTAAAGCGTTTAAACCAGCATTCACAAGTATCTTGAAATGGAGCATGTTCACCATAAGCTTCCGGAAATATTCAGCAGAACTTTTCTTCAAAATAAAGTAATGAATTAAAACTTCCCACAAATGCTTTTTTTTTTTTTTTTGGCACAAAATTTGAGATTTTTAAGCGTAAAAATACCTATGATGTTAACACCTTCAGAAAATGTGACATATGGATCTTTGAAGCTTGTCAATACAACAAAATAGCATACATATCAAATCACATATATCAACATATGTGTAACTCCATCTATTGAAAAAATCCACATTGTTAATGGCGACACCTAGTGTCCTTGACTGGGAATAAAGGAGAATTGAACCCGAGGCTCTTTGGTCTGTGGTGCAATGCTCTGACCACTGACCTAACCATCCAGGGCTATAAATACTTCTCTTAGTGTGTCAGAGGCAGTGGGTCATGCAGCTGATTTCTCTTTTGCTTCCCAGTGAGGTGATTGCGGAGGACTCCACATTATATCTCCAAAAAGCCCTGAGTCACCTTCGGGAAATATGGGAATTGATTGGGATTCCTGTGGACCAGCGGTTACTATGCCTTTCCCTGTACACACGAGTCTGCTCTGGTCCCAGGGAGACAGGCTACTTGTCTGCTGGAATGCACCTCTCTCTAGCTGTCTCCTTCTCGCGCCTCGGCGCCCCCCCCCCCCCGTCAGCCCACCATGGAAAGTTGTACCAACCACCCTCTTTAGAGTAGGCTCTCCGCCTCCCCCCCCCCCCCCCCCCCGCACCAAGCGAAAGCTAGGCACATGTTCTCTTTGTGCTCCCGCACAGGCACTCTCCTCTTTCCACAGGCACTCACCTCTTAGCGCAGCAGCTCTTGTTTGCTATACGGGGTGCTGTGCTTCAGCCTCTTCTGCAGATTGGTTTTCCAGGGAAGCCATCGGCTGTCCACCTCAGAAATGTCTGTCTTTCTTTTTCCGGTGATGTCCACCTTTGAAAAAAAAAAAAAAAAAAGGTACATTACCCCCATGCGTATTCGCAATGATTGATTTTTCAAGTCCACCTACTTGCAGCAGAGTAATGAGTATCTGCACTAGCCTTTCCCCGATGTGTAGCTGCTGTGATCCCGGTCTTACATTTTCCAGATTTTGTCTTCCCATTTCCCATCACATCGTTAGGGTTAGTAGAACAGACGTAGAGAAGGTAAGAGCTTAGGTGGAGTGGGAGAAAGCAGAAGCAATCTCGGACAGTAGAGAGTGCACTTGGGGAGCACCAAGTGGAGTCTTTTAACTTGTTTCCGAAGCCTTCTGTCATTTTTACACACCCATGGATATTTTTGTTCTTCCACAGGACTCAGTTATTTTCTGATGAACGTGAGTTTCCATTTCCTTAGGTTTATTGTCGTCTTTGTTTCTTTTGGCGTGCACAAGACATGATTTTCTGTTCCTCAAAGCATCCCTACTTTTCACATTGTACGCTGAGGTGGGGTCATGGATGCTTTGGCTTTGCCCTGCTGTGGTTTTACGGGTGACTGCTGTGGTTGTGGGTCCTCAGGCATCAAGGCCGAGGCAATCTTAAATGTGTTTCACATTTCCTTATTATTATTACTTTTTGGAGTTGGTCACTGGAGTATGTCCTGATTTCCTAGGGATGTATGGTATCATTTCCAGATTGTGGTGCTTCAGGGCTGAGGTCCGTGAGGGTAGCGCCCCTCATGTTGGAATTCAGCCCTGTTACGTGCATTGATTCCTCACTCAACTGTCTGAAAGAGGCACACTGTCTGGCAGAGCTGGCTTGCTAGGCCTTATGGGAGCTCCCCATGTCGACAAACTCACTTATGCCACCCGACTGAATTACCTATGGGCAAGCAGGTCCCTCCTCACCTGTGCCCCCTCACTCCTTCACCAGAGCTTGTAAGTTGCCTAAGGGCACCCGGGAGTCGCCCGGGAGGGAGCAACTCCCCCTTCCTCCTCTGAGCCGACCTTGTTCAGCTCAAATTTCTTAGTCCCTGATTCCCTGCCCTCACTCTGTGAACTTCATGTGCATTGATCAGCCAAAATCAGCCACAGCCACCCACATGTCCCCTCCAGAATTGCCTTGCTCTGGTTCCCCTACCCCTTGATGTCAGTTGCGCCCCGTCCGATCATCTCACAGTGAGGCTGACTTAATTGAATTCCTGCATTCTACAGAAAGAAGGGAATGTGGTGCCTCCAAGAGATAACTCACCCAGGTTCACCGCCTGTGGTGCTGGGCAGACGGCAGGGTGCAATGGGCCCCTTGCTGGATCCGAGCACCGAGTCCCAGTCCACATGGTGCTCCCGGGTGAGCTGCTTTGGAATCCTCCCGCTGCTGTGATGAGTGAGGTGAACGTAAGGTCTTTGCTGCTGCTCCTCCTGTAGTTTACTGAGTGAGTGCTTTGCAGTAGCTCTTTGAACATCTGCACGGAAGGTGAATTACTGATTTGTGCCTCGGGGAAAGGAAGGGGAGTTCCAGCTGCTCACGTATCTTTTCTCCTCAAAAGTAAACTGTGTCACTGGCCCACACGGAATTCATTGGATGCCAGATTCTGGGTGTGGGGCAGGGTTCCGCATGGAAAGGGCAGAGATTGGGTCAACAGTGGGATGATGGGCATTCACTTATCTTGCAGGGAGGGGGACTGCGTGCTTGCCCTACCTGATGTTGGGCCATTACCTTGATAGTCATGACAAAGGGCGAGTGCCCCAGCGCCTTTGGTTCTGCCCTCGGGGCTCCGGAAAGAGGGAAGTCACCACTTGCCCGGATATCTTTGAGTTAGGTAGACTCTGCTGCCAGAAGACAATTGCTCAGCTCAGCCCTGAGGTTCAGATGCGAAAGTCACAAGGCAGGCCCCTGTCCTGAATACAGGCATGTGATCCGCACCGTTTCACCCCTCTGTGCATTCCTTCGGGGAGCAGTGACCTGTTCTCCCCCTGTCACTGGCCTGACTTCTTGGTACAGCGCCTGAAGAGATGGGCCCTGCCTGTGGGATTGCCACGTTCCCTTAAGCCCACAGTCCTGCCTGCTTCCTGAGGTGAGTTGCACAGGGAACCTGTCTAGGACGGTCCATTGTGGGGTGTGATTTGCAATGTGTGCCCCATGTTGAGTGCCTTGGACAAAGTTTGCGCAGCTTTGCCTGTGCTTACTTTTGTCGCTGCGACTTTTGCGTGCCAGGGTCTGTCCCCCAACTTCGCCGAGCTTGTTTGTCAGCCTGTGCGGCCGTCTGCCCCTTCTGGGGTCCCGAGTGCCTTATGCTCAGCTTAGTCCTTTTCCTTTTCCGCCTGTGGTTTCCCTTTACATGCACCTTCCTTCAGAGATAAAGCCTGTCTTTTCTTTCCTTTGCAGCATGCGCATTTGATTTTTTTATCCTCTGCTGCCACCTTGTGGCTACTGTTAAAACTGATGCTCCTGTCTTTTCGCCCTTGCATCCTGCGCATGTGATCCTCTGCTGCCACCTTGTGGCTATTCTTGGAATGGCATGCCATTTCACTAAAGGTTTGTGCCTGCATGGTCACAGTGATGGGCAACCTTTTGAGCTTGGTGTGTCAAACTTTGCCAAAAAACTGAGCATAACTCGGGTAGTGTGTCACTTTGAGGAAAAAACTAACTCCAAGACTCTAGTCGCAAATGTTTCATCCTCAGGAGCAGCAAATGTTTCATCCTCGGCATGCGGCCGCGTGTGTCATCAGAAATGGCTACGCGTGTCAGTGCTGACACGCGTGTCATAGGTTTGCCATCACTGGTCTAGGACTAGGTGTTATTTCTGGTTGTAGTGATGTTTCTCTCTACGTTTCAGACCTTCGAGAAGTCATGCGAGGTGTGGCGATTTGGGAAGCTCCTTTACTGTGATGGATCTCTGCTGCCAACCGGTAAGTGATTATGGGAGAGCAGTTTTCTTTCTTTCAATTTGGAGGCTTTGCCGGGTACTTTGTAGGCAAACAATGTGTAGGAGTGCAGTTTGGCAGTACTGTGACGTCTGTTTAGCGCTCATTTTTCTTTCCTTGTGCCACGTGGTCTTCGCCAGATGCAATGTTTCTTATTGCTTTCCTGTGTTCCTGCATGCAGGGGCACTTTCCGCCTTCTTGTGCTATTGGCTTCTTGAACCCTCAGTTACCTTCTGCTATATGGCTGCCACTGTTATTGTTGGGTGGCTTTGGCTTACATGGCAGTTTGCGCTGCAACGAATTTATTCCAGGTTACTTTTCCCCATAACTGCTTTTGTTGGCATTGTCTGGAGACGTTCGGTGTTTGCTCCACATTCCTTATGTGTCACATTTTCAGGCTTACTTTTCCAGTGTTCTCTGTCACGTTCATACACGCTGTGGTTTGGTCAGCCGCAGTTTCTGTATCGGCGTGTCAGCACCGCATGCTTCTTTGACACTTGCAGTGCTTGCAAAACAGACCTTTGTTCTCTGCGTTATGTTCTTGTTTTCCACTCGCTGCATTGTCAGGGTTTTCAACTACTTCTGTCAGACACATTTCTGTGTGGGTATGTTTCCAGAAGACTGTTTTTTGAGACCAAAGCAGTTGCTTGCAACTGCATTTCTTGACTGTCAGTGCTGTTTGTTGAAGTGCTCCCTCCCTTGCTTTTCATTGCAGTTTTCCATGTTGTTCCTCCTGAAACATTTACTTGTAGTTGTTTTGAGGGCATTTTATTTCACTGTGATTCCTTCCAGCAAACACTGCATCCATCCCACCTCACATTGTCTCCAATTTGTGGGTGGCGTCTAATGTGCACACACTGATGTTTCCCATAATGATTTTTTATGCGGTGTATGATTGGCTGCCTGGGTCACTTGACATCCATGACCTTATGGATGCTTGCGTGCTTGTTTGCTAGCCCATATAGGTGCCCATGCAGTGAGCAGCGAATGCACCTGGCCCTTCACTCTGCCAGTGTTCTCTTCCCCCCAAGTACGTCTCTGGAAACATATCCCTGCATGCACTTTCCAGACACTGATAGTTTTTCTTTGTTTGGTATGCATGCCAGGTGCAGCGCAGAAAGCTGGGGTCGCAGTTGTTCTCCAGTGTGATAAGGCCTTCTTGGACATGTGATTTGCTTCCCGGTTGATTTCCCTCGGTTCCAGGGGCTTATTTCCGTTGCGTCAGTCTTCCAGAGTCACCTATGTCTGGAGTTATGATTGCCTGGCACACTCGTGCTATGTCCTGCAAACCTGTGAATCTATCATATGTGCCTGTGTGACGCTGCTCAGGTCCTCATTTTCATGGACATTGTGTTTGGCAATTATTTGAAAATCTCCTTCCTTATGTGAGTGTTGTTCTGATTTGCCCTTTTGTTGGGTGTCGCTCTCATTCCCATTAATCTTTGCCTTCTCATTGCTTGGTGTTTCATGGTTGTGTGGCTTAAAAGCTTCATTATGCTTTGCAGTTTCCTTACATCGCTGACATGTTTCTCCATGTCAGGGTGACAGTGCTGTTGCCTGCATTTGATTTCCTTTCTGTGTGTGTCATTTGTCTCGTGCTGATCATTTTTGTCATCCAGGACCAGGGGTCCTGTTTCCAAGTGATGTTTGCTGGGCTTTCCTTTGCTGCTGCATTGTCTGCTAACATTTTTGATTCCCATTCAGGTTAGTTCCATCTTACTCACAGAAGAGAGGGAGGACCAAAAAGGGGAAGGAAAGAAGGAAGGAAGGAAGGAAGGAAGAGAGGGAGGGAGGGAGGAAGGAAGACAGGCGGGGGTAGGTTGCTGCAGGATAGGCTTTCTAGGTTTTGGTGGCTGTCTGGCAATTTAGCTCTGAGGATTATTAGTTCAGGTTGCCACCTGTGTTTCCTGACTATATCAGCACAGTTACCAGGTTGATAGTTAACAGGTTCAGATGTTGCTAGGTATCTGCTTGTTACCAGTTTACTGGTTACTGCTTACCAGTTAACCGGTCAACGGTTACCAGTTTACCAGTTACTAGTTAGCCGGTTACCAGTTACTAGACAATGGGTTAGGATTAGGGGCTTAGGGGCTTAGGGTGGTGTTAGGGTTAGGGTTAGGGTTAGGGTGGTGTTAGGGTTAGGGCTAGGGCTAGAGCAAGGGTTAGGTTTAGGGCTAGGGTGAGGGTTAGGGCTAGGGCTTGGGTTAGGGTTAAGGCTTGGGTTAGGGTTAGGGTTAGGGCTAGGGTTAGGGCTAGGTTTAGGGCTAGGGCTATAGCTAGACTAGGGTTAGGGTGAGGGTTAGGGTTAGGGCTAGGTTTAGGGTTAGGGTTATGGTTAGGGTTCGGGTTAAGATTAGGATTTGTGTTAGGGCTATGGTTCAGGCTTAGGTTAGGGTTAGTGTAGGGCTAGGTTTAGGATTAGGTTTAGGGTTTGGGTTCAGGATAGGGTTAGAATTAGGGTTAGGGTTAAAGTTACGGTTAAAGTTATGGTTAGGTTTAGGGTAAAGATTAGGATTAGGGTTAGGGCTAGGGTTCAAGCTCAAGTTAGAGTTAGGGTTAGGGTTAGGGCTAGGGCTAGGGCAATGGCTAGGCTTAGTTTTAGGGTTAGGGTTAGGGTAAGGGTTAGCTTTAGGGTTACGGCTAGGTTTAAGGCTCAGGTTAGGGTTAGGGTTAGGGCTAGGGCTAGGGCAAGGTCTAGGGTTAGTTTTAAGGTAAGGGTTAGGGCTAGGGTTTGGCTTAGGGTTAGGGTTATGGTTAGGGTTAGGGTTAGGGCTAGGGCTAGGGCTAGGGTAAGGGTTAGAGTTAGGGTTAGGATTAGGGTTAGGTCTAGGGTTACGGTCAGCATTAGGCTTAGGGCTAGGTCTAGGGCTAGAGATAGGCCTAGGGGTAGGGTAAGGGTTAGGGTTAGGTTTAAAATTAGGGTTAGCACTAGGGCTAGGGTTAGGGTTAGGGTTAGGGTTAGGTCTAGGGCAGTGATGGGCAACCTTTTGAGCTTGGTGTTTCAAACTTCGCCAAAACACTGAGTATAACTCTGGTAGTGTGTCACTTTGATGAAAAAACATTATTTCGCGATATTTATAGTTTAAATAACATAAATGTATAATTGTTATATATAATTGTATTTAATAAACCTTAGCGGCCGCGTGTCATCAGAAATGGCTACGTGTGTCAGTGCTGACACGTGTGTCATATGTTCGTCATCACTGGGCTAGGGCAACGTTTAGGGCTAGGGTTAGGGCTAGGACTAGAGCAAGGTTTAGGTTTATGGTTAGGTTTAGGGTTAGGGCTAAGGGCTAGGGCTAGGGCTAGGGCTTGGGTTAGGGTTAGGGTTAGGGTTAGGGCTAGCATTATGTTTCAGGCTCAGGTTTGGTTTAGGGTAGGGCTAGGTTTAGTGTTAGGGTTAAGGTTCGGGTTAGGTTTAGGGCTGTGATTAGGTTTAGGGTTAGGGTTAGGGTTCAGGTTAGGATTAAAATTCGTGTTAGGGCTAGAGTTCAGGCTCAGGTTAGGGTTAGGTAGGGCTAGGTTTAGAGTTAGTGTTAAGGTTTGTGCTCAGGGGAGGGTTAGAATTAGGGTTAGGTTTAAAGTTACGATTAGGGTTAGGGTTAGTTTTAGGGTTAGGGTTAGGATTAGGGTTAGGGCTAGGGTTTAGGTTCAGTTCAGGATTAGGGTAGGGCTAGAGTTAGGTAGGATTAGGGTTCGGGTTCAGGTTAGGGTTATGGTGTATTAACATTTGGAATTCACAAGTTATGAGCTTCAGTCACTGGACAAATATAAATGTAGCACTGAGAATTCACAATGATAGACTAGGGAAATATTTAGGAATGTGCTTCATATACTAGAAATACATGTTCAAATAAATTTAATATCTTAACGACACAATTTTTTCACTGGGAAGTCATGTTCAAAGAGCTGAGAAGTGAGTGCGATACTGTTTACATTTATTATTCCCATCAAAATGAGTTGGTGTTTTTGGAAGAAAGTTGGTGAAACACTTAAAAATTCACTTTCATAGAGCTATATAACAGTTTGAAAGTATTTAAAACACTATGAAATTAAAATGATAACTGGCTAGTGTTCAAAGTAGTAATAATGTACCTTTAAAGAGCTGGTATGATACCTGTATTAAAATGTTAAAACTCTCAGAGGTCAAAATAACAGACCAGGGGATGTGTAAGAGTGTTTCTAAAACACTCAGAATATGTTTTAGAACCTTAACATCTCTAATGAATGTTGAAATAACTGTATTCAAAGGGCTATGAAAGGTAGGATAGTTCTTTCAAATGGTAACAATTCATATTTAACCCTTTGCACTTGCTTGCTTTTTTCTCGATTCCTTTATTCTACTCGGGATTTAATTTTTTAAGTACCCCAGATTTTACAAAGCACGGCAGTAGAATAAAAAAAACTGGAGTTTCTTTTCATACAAACTTATTTATTTGGATTTTTTAATATTTCAAATAATTGATACATTCAAGGAGTAATTTTAATCTCTATAATTTTTCATGGTGTGATATTTTTTGAAACATTCACCCACATGAAGACCGGGTTTACATTCACATGTTTAAATTCACTCAGAACGTGCGACTGCTAGGGAGCAAACCAATCATCCAACTAAACCCTGTGTCATGACAACATCTGTGATATGCTAATAGAAACCTAAACAAACCTAGGAGACGAAAAGATAAGGAAGGTTCTTTACCAAGGGAAGAGGATGCAAGCTCAAAAAGGCATGATGCAATGACTCATGCCTTGGACCCTCCTACTCCAGATTGCTGCCTATGCAAAAGATAAGCTTAGGTGGTGGCATCAGTTGAGATGGCATTTACATTTTACTTGTCCTTTCATGCTAATGAAAACAAGAAAAGATACTGGAAAAATAGACAAAAATCCCCCTTCCCCCCCCCCCCCCCGCGGTGAAACTACGTGTCGAGTGTGGCTCGACATACGAGCTGCTACCGATGCTAACCGTGTCAAGTCACACTCGACATCCGAGTGCAAAAGGTTAAAGTGCTGATATATATGTAAAAACGGTGTTTAAACACTTGGAATTCACAATGAATGAGCTTGAAACACTTTAAGCATTTAAACCTGAAGTGCTGGTGTCATCAAGGGGGAGGGGCCACATGGACAGGCTCAAGTGCTCAGGTGGTAATGGTTTGGGCCAGGGGACCTGCTAGGAGTGCTGATGTCATCAAGGGAAAAGGGCCACGTGGACAGCCAGAAGTACTGAGGTGGTTAATGGTTTGGAGCCAGGGGACCTGCCGGGAGGGAGTGCTAAGAAATCAAAATGATAGCTGGCTAGTGTTCAAAGTAGTAATAATGTACCTTTAAAGAGCTGGTATGATACCTCTGTTAAAGTGGATAGAGCATCATCCTGCGGACTAAAGGGTCCCAGGTTCTGTTCCAGCTGATCAATGTTTCTCTCTCATCGATGTTTCTAACTCCCTATCCTTCTCCCTTCCTCTCTGTAAACAAATCAATAAAATATATTTTAAAAATGAAATAAAATAAAAATATCACATTATTAAGAGACAAATAAGGCTATTAGAGAATATATATATAATCAATTTTATTTGTTTAAAAACAAAATTTGAAGTGCTACAAAGAACAAAAAGTTGACATTGCATACATTGTTAGAATGTTGATAGTCAGTTTACATTGTGAAGCTATGGAGCTAATAGCTACCGAATGTTTTCCTACAGGTGCCAGGCCTTGAATTCAGTGCTTTACATGCATTATGTCATTTAGTCTTTCTGCAACCTGATATTTTATGAAGAGGAAATTGATGCTCATAGGCTTAATGTAAATTGCCTGATTGTAGAGTTAAATAAAGGCAGGACTGGAAGGCAAACCCATGTGCTTCTAATAACATAGCTCTACTTCTAATGTTAGGCTCTGCTGCCTCCTGGAGAGCAAAATTGTTAATGCACACCCATTAGACAGGCTAGATGTAATAGTAACAAATAGCCCCAAAGCTTTAGTGGCTTAGAGTAAAGAAGGTGTCTTTCTTGTTCATGCCACATGTCCCCCCTGGTTCTCCAGGGACCAGGATAAAGGTGCAGTTACCATGTAGGTGTTAGTAGCAATGAACAGAGAGAATGCCAGTCTCTGGTTCCTGACTCTTGTGTTAGTAGTGACAGACTTCACTCCCAACACATTTCATTGGTCAAAGCACATCACAGGGCTGCAGCCAAATTCAAGGGGTCAGGAGGGGAACCTGATATACCTGGTGGGCCCTATGAAGGACACCACATGGTGCCAAGCAATCTGGGGGACTTTTCAGGGGTGAAGGAGAGGAATGGGCATTGGTAGGAAATAACCGCAGGAGTCAGTCAGCATGGATGGCTTTCTCTTCATCTGTGTGCACTTTGTCCCTGAGCTTCCCTAAGCCATCACGGGCAAGATTCAAAGGAATGAACATCAAACAAAAAGGAGTTTGGTCAGTGTTCACTGGTAGTAAGCTCAGAACCACTTCTGAGTGTGAAGTTGTTTAAGTCTCTGGCTGCCTCAGCTCACACACTGTGGTGATTGGGAAGGACACAGGACTGCAAGCATTCCAGCATCCATGTTTTTTACATTAACATCAGTCACTACCCTGCCTCTAAGCATGTTATCATTTCAATTGCCCTGGTCTGCACTTCTATTGGGAATCATGGTAAAATATGCTGACATTTACATCAATGGTGATCCTGTGGTTTCCACTCATTCTGTGCATGAACATGTGCTAAATGTGGTTTCTCCACAGTTCTCCCCATCCCCATTGGAGAGAGCACTGGGGCTACATTCTCCTGCTGGTCACAGTGCTCCCGGATGGCCATGCACTCCCACTATATTATCAGGATACAGAAGGTTGGAAGTAATGCTCTGAGCATCCCTAGGTACCTTCCTCTATTACAGTGGTTCTCAACTTTCCTAATGCTGCGACCCTTTAATACAGTTCCTCATGTTGTGGTGACACACAACAATAAAATTATTTTTGTTGCTACCTCATAACTGCAATTTTGCTACTGTTATGAATCGTAATGTAAATATCTGATATGCAGGGTGTCTTAGTTGACCCCTGTGAAAGGGTCGTTCGACCCCTAAAGGGGTCGTGACCCACAGGTTGAGAACCGCTGCTGTATTATGTTTCAGCCTAGCTTTCATGTGGGCAAGGGTGTGACCTATTATCCAGAGACTAGGAGTCTCACAGGACTGTCCCTGCCCTCTCCAGCAATATCCAGTTTCTTATTTCTAGGGGATAATTATGGGCCTAAGAGTTGTTCCCCTCAGCATTGCCCATATACATCCACATGCATCAGAAAGCAAATTAGGCTGCATGGAGGGCAGCTGTCTCAGGCAGACACAGCTATGGCCTGTAAGGACTGAGGCTGTGGACACTGTTGACTCTTCCAGACTTGGGAAGTATCAAGTGCTCTGTCTTTGGTTGCTGGCATTCTAGTGGAGGGTATCCCAAAAACAATGGGGCAGGATAGCTAAAACAGGTGATAAGACAGAAACATGAAGCCAGGGTAGTCACTGGGACCTCCCTGAGAAAGTCTGAGAGGGGTGGCGGGGCCAGGACAGGTGCATATAGGGCCTATTTCCTTTTGAAAAGTAAGATGTACGTTTTACTTTTCCAGTTTGAAAAGTAAAACGCACGTCTCTATAAAGAACCTTTACCAGAATCATCTGATCTCAGTGGAATTCTGCCTTCTTTCACATAAGAGGCTAATAGAATCAAGACCACAAGTCTCAGAATAATCCCACATAATTTGTGTTATAGTCATGATACCCTCACTGTTTTTATTTAAGTACAAAAATCCCCAATGCTTTTTGTTGTTGTTGTTGTTTTGTCTGTTTTGTTTTTGTTTTTTTTTAATTTCTTTATTGATTAAGGTATCACATATTTGTCCTCATCCCCCCATTCCCATCCCACACCCCTCCCCACACATGCCCCCACCCCCCTGTTGTCCTTAACCGCTGGTTAGGCTCATATGCTTGCACACAAGTCCTTTGGTTGATCTCTCCCCTTTACCCCCACCCTTCCCTACCCTCCCTCTGAGGCCCGACAGTTTGATCCATGCCTCCTTCTTTCTGGGTCTGTTCTTGTTCATCAATCTATATTGTTCATTATTTCCCCTAGATGAGTGGGATCATGTGCTATTAGAAATACACTTATAAGAACCGAAAATGAGACAAGCAATAATGGTTATGGTGACAGGCAAATGAATCAGTCTGTAGTGAGTTTCTTTCTGGGCCAACAGTTCTTTTGAGACCCAATTTCAATGTCCAACAATTCCTTATGTGTACATGTCAGGACTGACATTACAGTTCTGGATGGAGGACAAATGATGGTAATGCAGGTCCGACTCTCTCTGGTTTGGTCCTGGGCAACCTGCAGTGATGCACAGCTGCTAACTGCTAGTATGGGAAGGCCACATCAGCGTCTTCCATCTCTGGACTGCTTCTCTTCTGTCTTCATGGCTGGAGTAGTCCTGTCGATTCCTCTCTGTTGCTGGAATCCACATGGTCTGGGAGTTGTTTTCTGAAAATATACAAACATTTTCTCGACCAAAAGTTAATAAAGGAATATTTTCTATAAATTTGACTGGGGATCCTATTTCATTTTTTGCCCAAATGATTTTCCTCTAGCTTGTTTTGACACCTTGTGTGTTTTTCATGGGTGTCTTGCTTTTAGCCTTACAATTAATTTTCTAAAGTATTAATTTTCTAGATGTAATTTACTTACAGGATATTTTTCCTTACATGATATTCCTCTACCATCCCCTCCTTTTTTGATTAAAATGGTAGGAGGCTTTTGAAAATTTTATAATGTAGTCTTGATGGCTTTTAAATTTTAATTTTTTGCACTATAATATTACTGTTTTAGGTTCTTTACATGGTGCACAATTTTATCATGAGATGAAGTACCAATAAAGATTTTAGTTAACACTTTAGGAACCCCTTGTTGTCCAGTACAATTAATTTTTCTAGAATATTCGCTTGTTTCAACTAGGCAATTTAAATTTGCCTGAAAACTTGACTACTATTTTACTGTCAAATTTATTACTCTAACAACAATCTTATTTTACCCTATAAATATTGGTGGAAGGGATTATTTGCCTTCTTGAGTAGGTCCTGAGCATTCCTGGTGGTAGGCTGGATTTAGATATCGTAAACCCACTTCACCACACCATGGGTACAAGACAACTCAAACAATTCTTGTTGGAGTGAGAGGGAAGCTGCTGTCGGCCAAGTCTCTGTCGGTCATCTGGGTCCTTATCTGAGCTGGGCATGGGATGGGAAGCACGAAGCAGCCATGGGGGCAGGAGACCTCCCTCAGAAGGGGCTAGGGTTCAGGCCCCTGCAATGTTGTGGGGGTGAGGGTCTGTGCCCCACCTCTGTTGATCCCCAAATTCTCTCCTGATGGCCCCTCTGCGACTGTGCCTGTCTTAGGTTGTTCCTTCCTTGAGGAATCTTACCCGTCTCTGGCTAACCAGCCATCCTCCGGGGCCAAGCAGGGTGACGTGAGGTTCAGTTTTGTCTCCTTGGTAGCCTATGCCCCCGTGGCCTCCATGCCCAGCACCTGCCTTGGGATCCCCTCGCCTGCTGGCGGGGCCCCAGCACTGATCACATGTCTTGTGGAACCTGGGTTTCTTCTCCAGGGAAGGCTCAGTTTGCCCCACTGGGTGAGAGACAGATCCATGGCACCCGTCATCACGAGACTTCAACCTCGACATGATCAGAGAGCTCATGCAACAGCTGTGAGCAATTGAATTGTGAGAAGGTCTCTCTTGGCCTAAAGGTTAAGAGGGACCAATACAGAATGCTCAGGTGCCTTCCCAGGAGGCCCTCTACACAATGAGAAGGATTAAATCCTTACATGTCCTTTTTACATTGCTGCCAGACATTCAAAGAATTAGTTTGTACGTTTGCTTGGGATAATTGTATATTATGCTGTTGTAATTCTAAAGTATCAAGAGACGTGTTAAGTTTGTCTCCAAGAACCAAACAAAGGTTTTTGTTTTTTTTTCCCCAAGGGTGTGAGGAACTATTATAAGTACTGGGGGTGATCCAAATCTGGGAAAAATTTTAATGATAGTGTAGAATAATATCATGTAAGGATATTCTTTGTTCTAGTCCATGGGAATTCCCTTTCAAACTGGCTGTCCATTTCTTTTTATATAGACAAGGTCTTAGTTACATTTTCTGCACCTCTACCAGGGGCATGTAGTGATAGTAGTGACACCCTTTCTTTGGTGTCCACACAAGCCAGAAACCTCTCTTTAATTGTACACACAAAGGGGCATTATTTTGATTTCGTGTCATACAAAAGGGAAGCTGGGTGGAGACCCCTGTGTATTTATACTTTCTTGCCCCACCCATGGACCTCCTGGATGACCAAGGTGTTTGGTATTATTGTTAACTACATTAGTCAGGGGATCAGCCCACGTAAGTGCTCTTACCCATGAAGGGTCAGGAGCATAAGACCAAAATACTTACCCTCTTGTCCCAGGTAAAATTACCGTACATCTGATGATTGTTAGCGTGGCTAGAAAGGCGTTCTCAGGCATTCTTGGGTTTCTGGATACCTCACAATTTCTTCCCTGAGGTTTGACGTTCTGATTGATGTTTCTCTGTTTCTGGACCTATTTCCCCCCCCGCCCCCCCCATCAGTTTATGTTGTTCATTATATTCCACAAATGAGTGAGATCATGTGATATTTATCTTTCTCTGCCTGGCTTATTTCACTAAGCATAATGTTCTCCATCTCCATCCATATTATTGCAAATGGTAAGAGCTCCTTCTTTTTTACTGCAGCGTAGTATTCCATTGTGTAGATGTACCACAGTTTTTTAATCCACTCATCTGCTGATGGCACTTAGGCTGTTTCCAAATCTTAGCTATAGAGAATTGTGCTGCTATGAACATAGGGGTGCATATATCCTTTCTGATTGCTGTTTCCAGTTTCTTGGGATATATTCCTAGAAGTGGGATCACTGGGTCAAATGGGAGTTCTATTTTTAGTTTTTTAAGGAAACTCCATACTGTTCTCCACAGTGGCTGCATGAGTCTGCATTCCCACCAGCAGTGCACAAGGGTTCCTTTTTCTCCACATCCTCGCCAGCACTTGTCATTTGTTGACTTGTTGATAATGGCCATTCTGACAGGTGTGAGATGGTACCACATTGTTGTTTTGATTTGCATCTCTCTAATGATTAGTGATTTAGAGCAGGTTTTCATGTGTCTCTTGGCCTTCCTTCTGTCTTCTTTCGAAAAGTGTCTAATTTAGATCAGTTGCCCATTTTTTGATTGGGTTGTTTATCTTCTTTTTGTTAAGCTGCATGAGTTCCCTGTAAATGTTGGAGATTAAACCCTTATCGTTGACATCATTGGCAAATATGTTCTCCCATGTAGTGGGCTTTCTTGTTGTTTTATTGATGGTTTCCTTTGCTGTGCAAAAGCTTTTTATTTTGATGTAGTCCCATTTGTTTATTTTCTCTTTAGCTTCCATTGCCCTAGGAGCAGTATCAGCGAAGAAGTTCTTTTGGCATATGTCAGAGATTTTTCTGCCTGTAGATTCCTCTAGTATTTTTATGGTTTCCTGTCTTATGTTTAAGTCCTGTATCCATTTTGAGTTTATTTTTGTGTATGGTGTAAGTTGATGGTCTACTTTCATTTTTTTGCATGTATCTGTCCAATTTTCCCCAACACCATTTGTTGAAGAGACTGTCTTGACTCCATTGTATGTTCATGCCTCCTTTGTCAAATATTAATTGAGCATAGTGATTTGGATCGATTTCTGGGTTCTCTATTCTATTCCATTGATCTATATGTCTGTTCTTGTGCCAATACCAGGCAATTTTGAGAACAGTGGCTTTGTAATACAGCTTGAAATCTGGTATGGAGATCCCACCTACTTTGTTCTTCTTTCTCAGGATTGCTGTGGCTATTTGGGGTCTTTTTTTATTCCAAATGAATTTTTGGAAAGTTCGTTCTAGGTCTGTGAAGTATGCCGTTGGTATTTTAATGGGAAGTGCATTAAAATTATAGATTGCTTTAAGTAGTATGGATATTTTGATGATGTTGATTCTACCAATCCATGAACATGGTATGTTCTTCCATCTGTTTATGTCTTCCTCTATCTCTTTTTTCAGTGTTGTGTAGTTTTCCACATATAGGTCTTTTACCTCCTTAGTTAAGTTTATTCCTAGGTATCTTAATTTTTTTTGGTGTAATGGTAAATGGCATTTCTTTTTTGGTCTCTCTTTCTGTAAGTTCATTATTGGTGTATAGAAATGCCATAGATTTCTTAGCATTTATTTTGTATCCTGCTACTCTGCCTAATTCATTTATTAAGTCTAGTAATTTTTTGATGGAGTCTTTAGGGTTTTCTATGTACAGTATCATGTCATCTGCAAATAAGGACAGTTTTACTTCTTCTTTTCCAATTTGGATGCCTTTTATTTCTTCTTCTTGTCTGATTGTAATGGCTAGTATTTCCAACACTATGTTGAACAGGAGTGGTGAGAGTGGGCATCCCTGTCTTGTTCCTGTTCTTAGGGGAAATGGTTTTAGTTTTTGCCCATTGAGTATGATGTTGGCTGTGGGTTTGGCATATATGGCTTTTATTATGTTGAGGTATGATCCTTCTATTCCCAGCTTGCTGAGAGTTTTTATCAAGAAAGGGTGTTGGATTTTGTCAAATGCTTTTTCTGCATCAATTGATATGACTATATGGTTTTTATCTCTCAATTTGTTTATGTGATGCATCACGTTTATTGATTTGCGAATATTGTACCATCCTTGCATCCCAGGGATAAATCCTACTTGGTAGTGGTCTATGATCTTTCTGATGTATTGCTGGATTCGATTTGCTAGAATTTTATTGAGGATTTTGGCATCTATGTTCATGAGGGATATTGGCCTGTAATTCTCTTTCATTGTGTTATCTTTATCTGGTTTTGGTATTAGGGTGATGCTGGCTTCGTAGAAGGAGCTTGGAAGTGTTCCTTCTTCTTGAATTTTCTGGAATAGTCTGAGGAGGATAGGTTTTAGCTCTTCCTTGAATGTTTTATAAAACTCCCCTGTGAAGCCGTCTGGCCCCGGGCTTTTGTTTGCTGGGAGCTTTTTGATGACTGCTTCAATTTCTTCCATAGTTACCAGCCTATTGAGATTTTTAGTCTCTTCCTGAGTAAGTTTTGGAAGGTTGTGTTTTTCTAGGAATGTGTCCATTTCCTCCAGGTTGTCTAGTTTGTTGGAGTAGAGTTGTTCATAGTATTTTTGACAATCCTTTGTATTTCTGTGTGGTCTGTTGTTATTTCACTCTTCCATTTCTGATTTTGTTTATTTGGGTCCTCTCTCTTTGCTTCTTGGTGAGCCTGGCTAGAGGTTCATCAGTCTTGTTTATCCTTTCAAAGAACCAGCTCTTGGTTTTGTTGATCTTGTGTATAGTTTTTTTTTTTTGGTCTCTATGTCATTCATTTCTGCTCTGATCTTTATTATTTCCTTTCTTCTGCTCACTGTGGGCTTTTCTTGTTGCTCCCTTTCTAATTCTTTGAGTTGTTGAGTTAGATGATCTATTACCATTTTTTCTTGTTTTTTGAGGTAGGCCTGTAGAGCTATACATTTCCCTCTCAGGACTGCTTTCATTGTGTCCCATAGGATTTGCAATGTTGTGTTTTTATTGTCATTAGTCTCCAGGATGTTTTTAATTTCTTCTTTGATCTCATTGATAACCCAATCATTGTTTAGTAGCATGCTATTCAGTTTCCAAGTGTTTGAATTTTTTGGAATGTTTTTATTGTAGTTTATTTCTAATATTATGCCATTGTGGTCTGAGAAAATGCTTGATATGATTTCAATCTTTTGAATTTGGGGAGACTTTGCTTGTTACCCAATATGTGGTCTATTTTTGAGAATGTCCCATGTGCACTTGAGAAGAACGTATATTCCATGGTTTTGGGGTTGAAATACTCTGAAGATGTCAATTAGGTCCATCTGATCTAGTGTGTCACTTAGAATTGCTGTTTCTTTGCTGATTTTTTGTCCAGAGGATTTATCCATTGATGTCAGTGGTGTATTAAAGTCCCCTACTATGATTGTGTTGATGTCGATCTCTCCCTTGATATCTTCCAGCAGATTTTTTATGTATTTGGGCGCTCCTGGGTTGGGTGCATATACGTTTACCAGAGTTATATCTTCTTGCTGGATTGCTCCCTTTAGTATTATGTAGTGGCCTTCCTTATCTCTTATTAAAGCCTTTACTTTGAGGTCCGTTTTATCTGATATAAGTACCGCAACCCCAGCTTTTTTCTCCTTTCCATTTGCCTGAAAAATGTTTTTCCATCCCTTCACTCTCAATCTGTGTGAGTCTTTTGCTCTAAGGTGGGTCTCTTGTAGACAGCAAATATATGGGTCATGTTTTCTTATCTATTCAGCTACCCTATGTCTTTTGATTGGTGCATTTAATCCATTTATGTTTACTGTTATTATTGATAAGTACCTGTTTGTTGACATATTTTTCCTTAGTGTTTGTGTTTCTTCTTGCCTTTCTCTTTCTTCTTTTTACAGCAGCCCCTTTAGCATTTCTTGCATTGCTGACTTGGTAGTGATGAACTCTCTTAGCCCTTTTTTGTCTGTGAAGCTTCTGATTCCACCTTCAATTTTGAATGATAGCCTTGCTGGGTATAGTATTTTTGGATTCAGTCCCTTGTTTTGCATCACTTTGTATATTTCATTCCATTCCCTTCTGGCCTGGTGTGGTTCTGTTGAGAAATCAGTTGATATTCTGATAGGAGATCCCTTGTAGGTAACTTTCTGTTTCTCTCTGGCAGCCTTTAAGATTCTTGCTTTGTCGTTGGTGTTCGTCAATTTAATTATGATGTGTCTTGGTGTCGGTCTTTTGGGGTTCAACTTGTTTGGGACTCTCTGTACTTCTTGGACTTGGATAGTTTTTTTCTTGCCAATATCAGGGAAGTTTTCTGTCATTATTTCTTCTAACAGGTTTTCTATTCCTTGCTTCTCTTCCTCTCCTTCTTCTATCCCTATTATTCGAAGGTTGTTTCATTTTGTGTTGTCCCAAAGCTCCCTTAGACTCTCCTCTTGCTTTTTAAGTTTGCTTTCCAGTTGCTGCTGTGTTTGTGTGTTTTTTCCTACCTTGTCTTCTAATTCGCTGATGCGGTCCTCAGCCTCTTCTACTCTACTCTTTAAGCCTTCCATTGTGTTCTTTATTGCAGCTATGTCATTCTTCATCTCCTCTTGGTTTCTTTTCATGTTGGTGACATTTTCATTCAGCTCCTTATAGTTCTCATTGAGTTGTGTGTATTTGTCACCCATCCGTTTAAACATCCTTATAACGAATACTCTGAATTCTTTCTCTGTTAAGCTGCTAGCCTCAAGTTCATTTAACTCCCTTTCTGGTGATTCCTCTTTTTCCTCCATTTGGGAACTTCCTTTTTTTCTCCCCCATGTTTTCCTGTAATGTTTTAATTGTAGATCCGCTTGCTTTGCTACCCAGGTTCTTTTGGGGATGGTGCTACTGGTGTAATCTCCCAGTTCTCCTGGGCTTGGTAATCTAGTGTAGCTCCCTACTTGAGCTACTTGGGTTCTCTTGGTGTAGGCCTGCAAGCTTGAGAGGCACAACTGTGGTGTCTAAAAGTCAGCAGCTATGGAGTGGAGTGTCCTAGTTTTTGCTGTCTTGAACCCTTAGTTGAAATTGCGCGTGTCCAGTGGGGACTCACAGTGGCACCCAGGAACCGACTGTTGGGAGAGCTCCCAGTGGCTCACACTAGCACCCTGTGTGTAGATGGACTCAGGGTGCCTGCCTGTTGTAAATTCACTTCTGTGGAGGTGTGTTTGCAGGCGCAGAGCTTTGATGAACTCTGCGGGGCCCTGGCACTGAAGTTAAACAGCTAGGGTGTATGTGGGAAGCTATTCAGGAGAAAGGAGTTCAGAGTTTCTGCTGTGGGGCAGCGCGTCCTTGGCTGTACAGAATCACACCCAGCAGGGGCTCAAAGCAGCTCCCCAGAGGACCCTGTGGATATATGGGCTCAGGGCGCCTTCCCTTGCTGTGGCCGTGAGTTTGCCCGCCCTTGAGTGTGTGCAAACTGGTGGCGCGAACTGGTGGCGTGCCCACCCGCTGGCACAAAGCTCTGAGGGACCCTGGCCCTGAAGTTGCACTGCAGGGGTGTCCGTGGGCAGTTATTTAGGAAGAGGCAGATCAGAGATTCTACTGCTGAGCCGTGCACCCTTGACTGTGCAAAATCACCCCCTCGGGGGCTCTCAGTGGTTCCCAAGCACTGCCTGGGTAGTGGAGTGCCTGGGTGCCTATGGGCTGGGGACACAGCGAATCCTGAGTTCCAGCACTGGGGAGGGGGAGGTTGTACTTACTGCTTTCAGAGGCGCACTTTTGGAGGTGGAGGTCTCAGGGTTTGCGCATCTGCAGCTGGGGTGGCAGGTCTTCTACCAGAGTGGCTGTAGTGACCAGGTTTGCTTCCGAGACCAGACTGGGTAGTGGTAAGGTTAGGATTCTAATCTCTAGCAGTTCCGTTCTTAAAGATGGCGGGGTCTCTGTGCCACTGGTGTCCTCCCCAGAGTGTTTGCATTGGCCGCGGGGTTTGCCAACCAAGACTGCCTGGATTGGAAGCCCCCTGGAAGAACTGCAGGGTCTAACTGTTCCTATTTCACTCACACACACACCCAAACACGTCCACACACACCTCTATCACTCCTTCACTCGATCACACACTCACCCTCCCTACCTTCCTGCCGGTCGCCATCTTCCTACTTCTCCCCAATGCTTTTTGAATAAAATAATCTTTATTTTTTAACTTAGGTTAGTCTTTGAGTGATAAAAATTAACTTACCTGTGAGAGAAGGTGATTCTGAGGGATTGCAACATAGCTTTGGAAACTGGAGAGTGTAGAGCTCATGGTGAACTAGAAACTGCTTTCTCTAGAGAAACCAAAGTTTCTAATGTCCAAAAACACTAAGTAGGAAGCACAAGTCGGTCAACGTGTAGTCTTTCTTCTTTTTTTTTTTTTTTTTCCTCACCCTATGATTCTTTTTCCATTTACTTCTAGAGAGAGTGGAATGATGGGAGGATGTGGAGAGAAAGAGAGAGAGAGAGAGAGAGAGAGAGAGAGAGAGAGAGAGAGAGAGAGAGAGAGAGAAACATCCAGAAGAGAGAGACACATCTATGGGTTGCCTCCTTTGTATTCCCGGACATGGCCTTAGGATTAAACCTGCAACTGAGGTCTTTGCCCTTGACCATAATGGAACCAGAAACCATTCACTCCTGGAGCCAAAGCTCTAACCACTGAGTTAACTGGACAGTACAGTCTTTCTTAAAACACGGGAATCCAATGGAGACCTCTATAGGCTGATGTTGGCTTTCTAAAAGATTTTTTGAGCTAGATTTATTGTAAATGTCATTATCTCAAATATTACTTCTTTTATTCCATATCCTGTCCCATTATTGTGAATTTTGGCCAGATAATCTGAAATTCTGTGGTTGCTTATCATCAATACTGCTTCAGTGTATGTCATTTTTCTCTGGAGTACTATCCTTGTGGTGTGTATACTAAAGTACCTTACATGGGAAACCATAAAAATCCTACAAGATGCCATAGGCAGCAAAATAGCAGACATATGTCATAACAATATCAGACACAGCCCCTAGGGCAAAGGAGCCTAAGGAGAAAATAAACAAATGAGACTACATCAAAATAAAAAGCTTCTGCACAGCAAAAGAAACCAACAAAACAAGAAAGCCCCACTGCATGGTAGAACATATTTGCCAATGATATTTCTGATAAGGTTTTAATCTCCAAAATTACACAGAGAACTCATACAACTTAACAAAAGGAAGATAAGCAATACAATCAACAAAATGGTCAAAGGATCTAAATCAGTGATGGCGAACCTATGACACGCGTGTCAGCACTGACACACATAGCCATTTCTGATGACACACGGCTGCTAAGGTGGCCGCATGCCGAGGATGAAACATTTGCTGCTCCTGAGGATGAAACATTTGCGAAATAATGTTTTTTCCTCAAAGTGACACACTACCCGAGTTATGCTCAGTTTTTTGGCGAAATTTGACACACCAAGCTCAAAAGGTTGCCCATCACTGATCTAAATAGACACTTTTCGAAAGAGGACATACTAGAAGGCCCAGAGACATATGAAAACATGCTCAAAGTCACTAATCATCCATGAGATGCAAATCAAAACAACAATGAGATACCATCTCACACCTGTCAGAATGGCTATCATCACCAAATCAACAAATGACAAGTGCTGGAAAGGATGTGGAGAAAAAGGAACCCTCCTGCACTGCTGATGGGAATGCAAACTGGTGCAGCCACTGTGGAAAACACTATGGAATTTCCTCAAAAAACTGAAAATGGAACTCCCATTTGACCCAGTAATCCCATTTCTAGGACTATATCCCAAGGAAACAGAAACACAAAACACAAAGGATATATGCACTCCTATGTTCATAGCAGCAAAATTTGCAATAGCTAAGATTTGGAAACAGCCTAAGTGTCCATCAGCAGATGAGTGGATTAAAAAACTTTGGTACATCTACACATTGGAATACTATGCCACTATTAAAAAGAAGGAAATTTAACCATTTGCAACAGCATGGATGGAACTGGAGAACATTAGGCTAAGCGAAATAAGCCAAATAGAGAAAGATTAATATCACATGATCTCACTCATATGTGGGATATAATGATCAATATAATTTGATGAACAAGAATAGCTCGATCTAGAGACAAATGGTAGGGGAGGGGAGGTTAGAAAGCAACCGAAGGACTTATATGCATGCATATTAGCATAACCAATGGACACAGACACTAAGGCAGTGGGGACTTCCCGGGGCTGGGAAGGTTTAATGGGCACTTGCTGTATTTCAAGGATTTCTGCAGTGTTTAACATACGTTTTATACTGGAGACTTACATTTTGATGTCTTTTCCACGTGTTCTCTCACAATTGTGTTATATTCATTATTATTGGCTCTGATTTACTACTGGTTTCTTGCAGTGTCCTATAAATGGGCCTTTGCTCTACTGATGGAACTTCCCCACATGTACAAACAGCTTTGTGCATGCTTCTGTTAATTGGAGAAGCTACATAATCTTGTCTGTCAACTGTTTTACTGTTTAATGCTACATTTCAGTGATTGCCAATGGTTTCAAAGACTGGTTCAATGTGCACTTTGCTCTATTTAAAGGGTTTTCTGCAGTGTACAAAGACCTTCCTATACTGTAAACTTAAATTTTGTTGTCTTTTCCACTTGTATTCTCACAATTCTGTTCTATTCACTATTATTTCCTCTGCATTAACTTATTTCTTGCAGTGACCTATAATTGGCCTTCTGCTCTACTTATGAGACTTTACCACATGTAGCAAACACTTTATACTCTCTTCTCTGAACTTGCGATGCTATATACACTTGTCTCTCACCTGTTTTACAGTTGATTGCTACTTTCTAGTGAATTCTAGTTGTACTAAAGCTGCTTAAATGTGCTATTTGCTCTCTTCTAGGATTGCCCGCATTGTATGAAACACTTTCCTTACTATATCCTAACATTGTGATGTACTTTCCCTTGACTCTCTAGCTATTGTCTTCAATTCACTGATATTTTGCCTTTATTCCTAGTCTTGCTTTCAATGTCTTACAACTGGCTTTCTGTTGCAGTTACCGTACTTACCTACATCGTAGAAGCACCTTTCTACACAGCTGTCTTAAGTAGAGAAGCAATATACACTTGTCTTCCAAGTGAGTTTTACAGTTTATTGCTACTTTTCGGTGAATTATAGTGGTTTTAAAGACTGCTTTAATGTGCACTTGCTGTATTTCAAGGATTTCTGCAGTGTCTAACATACTTTCTATACTGTAGACTTACATTTTGATGTCTTTCCCACGTGTTCTGTCACAATTCTGTTATATTCATTATTAATGGCTGTGATTTCCTACTGGTTTCTTGCCGAGTCATATAATTGGCCTTCTGCTCTACTTATGGGACTTCCCCACATGTACAAAGAGCTTTGTGCATGCTTCTGTTAACTGGAGAAGCTACATAAACTTGTCTGTCGACTCTTTTACTGTTTAATGCTACAATTCAGTGAATTCCAGTGGTGTCAAAGGCTGTTCCTATGTGCACTTTGCTCTATTTAAAGGGTTTGCTGCGGTGTACAAAGACCTTTGTACACCGTAGACTTATATTTTGTACTCTTTTCTCTTGTATTCTCACAATTCTGTTCTATTCACTATTATTTGCTCTGCATTACTACTTCTTTCTTGCAGTGACCTATAATTGGCCTTCTGCTCTACTTATGAGACTTTACCACATGTACAAAACACTTTATACTCTCTTCTCTGAACTTGGGAAGCTATATACAGTTGCCTCTCATCTGTTTTACAGTATATTGCTACTTTGTAGTGAATTCTAGTGGTACTAAAGCTGCTTTAATGTGCTATTTGCTCTATTCTAGGATTGCCCACATTGTATGAAAAACTTTCCTTACTATATCCAAACATTGTGATGTACTTTCCCTTGACTCTCTAGCTATTCTCTTCAATTCATTGCTATTTCGCCTTTATTCCTAGTCTTGCTTACAATGTCTTAAACCTGGCTTTCTGTTGCAGGTACCGGACTTACTTACATCGTAGAAACACCTATCTACACTGCTGTCTGAAGTGGAGAAGCAATATACACACTTGTCTCCCAAGTATGTTTTACAGTTTAATGCTACTTTTCAGTGAATTTTAGTGGTTTTAACGACCGGTTTAATGTGCACTTGCTGTATTTCAAGATTTTGGCAGTGTCTAACATACTTTCTAGTCTGTAGACTTACATTTTGATGTCTTTCCCACGTGTTCTCTCACTACTTTGTTATATTCATTATTATGGGCTCTGATTTGCTACTGGTTTCTTGCAGAGTCTTATAATTGGGCCTTTGCTCTACTTATGGACTTCCCCACATGTACAAACAGCTTTGTGCATACTTCTGTTAACTGGAGAATCTACTTACACTTTCTGTCAACTGTTTTACTGTTTAATGCTACATTTCAGTGAATTCCAGTGGTGTCAAAGACTGGTTCAATGTGCACTTTGCTCTATTTAAAGGGTTTTCTGCAGTGTACAAACCCCTTTGTATACTGTTACTTATATTTTGTAGTCTTTTCCACTTGTATGCTCACAATTCTGTTCTATTCGCTATTGTTTGCTCTCATTACTACTTCTTTCTTGCAGTGACCTATAATTGGCCTTCTGCTCTACTTATGAGACTTTACCACATGTACAAAACACGTTATAATCTCTTCTCTGAACTTGGGAAGCTATATACAGTTGCCTCTCATCTGTTTTACAGTATATTGCTACTTTGTAGTGAATTCTAGTGGTACTAAAGGTGCTTAAATGTACTATTTGCTCTATTCTAGCATTGCCCACATTGTATGAAACACTTTCCTTACTATATCCTAACGTTGTGATGGACTTTCCCTTGACTCTCTAGCTATTCTCTTCAATTCACTGCTATTTCGCCTTTATTCCTAGTCTTGCTTACAATATCTTACAACTGGCTTTCTGTTGCAGTTACCGGACATACCTACATTGTAGAAACATCTTTCCTCACTGCTCTCTGAAGTGGAGAAGAAATATACTCTTGTCTCCCAAGTATGTTTTAGAGTTTAATGCTACTTTTCGGTGAATTATATTGGTTAGAAACACCGGTTTAATGTGCCCTTGCTGTATTTCAAGGATTTCTGCAGTGTCTAACATACTTTCTATACTGTAGACTTACATTTTGATGTCTTTCCCACGTGTTCTTTCACAATTCTGTTATATTCACTATTATTGGCTCTGATTTACTCCTGGTTTCTTGCAGCATCCTATAATTGGCCTATTGCTCTACTTATGGGACTTCCCCACATGTACAAAGAGCTTTGTGCATGCTTCTGTTAACCCTAGAGAAGCACATACACTTGTCTGTCAACTGTTTTACTGTTTAATGCTACAATTCAGTGAATTCCAGTGGTGTCAAAGGCTGTTTCAATGTGCACTTTGCTCTATTTAAAGGGTTTTCTGCCGTGTACAAAGACCTTTGTATACCGTAGACTTATATTTTGTAGTCTTTTCACTTGTATTCTCACAATTCTGTTCTATTCACTATTTTTTGCTCTGCATTACTGCTTCTTTCTTGCAGTGACCTATAATTGGCCTTCTGCTCTACTTATGAGATTTCACCACATGTATAAAGAACACATTATACAATCTTCTCTGAACTTGAGAAGCTATATACACTTGTCTCTCACCTGTTTTACAGTTGATTGCTACTTTGTAGTGAATTCTAGTGGTACTACAGCTGCTTAAATGTGCAATTTGCTCTATTCTAGGATTGCCCACATTGTATGAAACACTTTCCTTACTATATCCTAACATTGTGATGTACTTTCCCTTGACTCTCTAGCTATTCTCTTCAATTCACTGCTATTTCGTCTTTATTCCTAGTCTTGCTTACAATGTCTTAAAACTGGCTTTCTGTTGTAGTTACCGGACTTATCTTCATCGTAGAAGCCCCTTTCTACACTGCTGTCTGAAGTGGAGAAGCAATATACACACTTGTCTCCCAAGTATGTTTTACAGTTTAATGCAACTTTTCAGTGAATTATAGTGGTTTTAAAACGACCGGTTTAATGTGCACTTGCTGTATTTCAAGATTTCGGCAGTGTCTAACATACTTTCTAGACTGTAGATTTACATTTTGATGTCTTTCCCACGTGTTCTCTCACTACTTTGTTATATTCATTATTATGGGCTCTGATTTGCTACTGGTTTCTTGCCGTGTCTTATAATTGGGCCTTTGCTCTACTTATGGACTTCCCCACATGTACAAACAGCTTTGTGCATACTTCTGTTAACTGGAGAATCTACATACACTTTCTGTCAACTGTTTTACTGTTTAATGCTACATTTCAGTGAATTCCAGTGGTGTCAAAGACTGGTTCAATGTGCACTTTGCTCTATTTAAAGGGTTTTCTGCAGTGTACAAACACCTTTGTATACTGTTACTTATATTTTGTAGTCTTTTCCACTTGTATGCTCACAATTCTGTTCTATTCGCTATTGTTTGCTCTGCATTACTACTTCTTTCTTGCAGTGACCTATAATTGGCCTTCTGCTCTACTTACGAGAATTCACCACATGTATAAAGAACATTCTACAATCTTCTCTGAACTTGGGAAGCTATATACAGTTGCCTCTCATCTGTTTTACAATATATTGCTACTTTGTAGTGAATTCTAGTGGTACTAAAGCTGCTTAAATGTGCTATTTGCTCTATTCTAGGATTGTTGTATGAAACACTTTCCTTACTATATCCTAACGTTGTGATGGACTTTCCCTTGACTCTCTAGCTATTCTCTTCAATTCACTGCTATTTCGCCTTTATTCCTAGTCTTGCTTACAATATCTTACAACTGGCTCTCTGTTGCAGTTACCGGACATACCTACATTGTAGAAACATCTTTCCTCACTGCTCTCTGAAGTGGAGAAGAAATATACTCTTGTCTCCCAAGTATGTTTTAGAGTTTAATGCTACTTTTCGGTGAATTATATTGGTTAGATACACCGGTTTAATGTGCACTTGCTGTTTTCAAGGATTTCTGCAGTGTCTAACATACTTTCTATACTGTAGACTTACATTTTGATGTCTTTCCCACGTGTTCTTTCACAATTCTGTTATATTCACTATTATTGGCTCTGATTTACTCCTGGTTTCTTGCAGCATCCTATAATTGGCCTATTGCTCTACTTATGGGACTTCCCCACATGTACAAAGAGCTTTGTGCATGCTTCTGTTAACTGGAGAAGCTACATACACTTGTCTGTCAACTCTTTTATTGTTTAATGCTACAATTCAGTGAATTCCAGTGGTGTCAAAGGCTGTTTCTATGTGCACTTTGCTCTATTTAAAGGGTTTTCTGCGGTGTACAAAAACCTTTGTACACCGTAGACTTATATTTTGTAGTCTTTTCACTTGTATTCTCACAATTCTGTTCTATTCACTATGATTTCCTCTGCATTACTACTTCTTTCTTGCAGTGACCCATAATTGGACTTCTGCTCTACTTATGAGACTTTACCACATGTACAAAACACGTTATAATCTCTTCTCTGAACTTGGGAAGCTATATACAGTTGCCTCTCATCTGTTTTACAGTATATTGCTACTTTGTAGTGAATTCTAGTGGTACTAAAGGTGCTTAAATGTACTATTTGCTCTATTCTAGCATTGCCCACATTGTATGAAACACTTTCCTTACTATATCCTA
The DNA here is from genome assembly GCA_025583905.1 of Ia io. Taxonomy (NCBI): domain Eukaryota; kingdom Metazoa; phylum Chordata; class Mammalia; order Chiroptera; family Vespertilionidae; genus Ia; species Ia io. The sequence continues at coordinate 110,723 of JAJQQW010000094.1, read as the reverse complement.
ACGTTGTGATGGACTTTCCCTTGACTCTCTAGCTATTCTCTTCAATTCACTGCTATTTCGCCTTTATTCCTAGTCTTGCTTACAATATCTTACAACTGGCTTTCTGTTGCAGTTACCGGACATACCTACATTGTAGAAACATCTTTCCTCACTGCTCTCTGAAGTGGAGAAGAAATATACTCTTGTCTCCCAAGTATGTTTTAGAGTTTAATGCTACTTTTCGGTGAATTATATTGGTTAGAAACACCGGTTTAATGTGCACTTGCTGTTTTCAAGGATTTCTGCAGTGTCTAACATACTTTCTATACTGTAGACTTACATTTTGATGTCTTTCCCACGTGTTCTTTCACAATTCTGTTATATTCACTATTATTGGCTCTGATTTACTCCTGGTTTCTTGCAGCATCCTATATAATTGGCCTATTGCTCTACTTATGGGACTTCCCCACATGTACAAAGAGCTTTGTGCATGCTTCTGTTAACCCTAGAAGCCACATACACTTGTCTGTCAACTGTTTTACTGTTTAATGCTACAATTCAGTGAATTCCAGTGGTGTCAAAGGCTGTTTCAATGTGCACTTTGCTCTATTTAAAGGGTTTTCTGCCGTGTACAAAGACCTTTGTATACCGTAGACTTATATTTTGTAGTCTTTTCACTTGTATTCTCACAATTCTGTTCTATTCACTATTTTTTGCTCTGCATTACTGCTTCTTTCTTGCAGTGACCTATAATTGGCCTTCTGCTCTACTTATGAGATTTCACCACATGTATAAAGAACATTATACAATCTTCTCTGAACTTGAGAAGCTATATACACTTGTCTCTCACCTGTTTTACAGTTGATTGCTACTTTGTAGTGAATTCTAGTGGTACTACAGCTGCTTAAATGTGCAATTTGCTCTATTCTAGGATTGCCCACATTGTATGAAACACTTTCCTTACTATATCCTAACATTGTGATGTACTTTCCCTTGACTCTCTAGCTATTCTCTTCAATTCACTGCTATTTCGTCTTTATTCCTAGTCTTGCTTACAATGTCTTAAAACTGGCTTTCTGTTGTAGTTACCGGACTTGTCTTCATCGTAGAAGCCCCTTTCTACACTGCTGTCTGAAGTGGAGAAGCAATATACACACTTGTCTCCCAAGTATGTTTTACAGTTTAATGCAACTTTTCAGTGAATTATAGTGGTTTTAACGACCGGTTTAATGTGCACTTGCTGTATTTCAAGATTTCGGCAGTGTCTAACATGCTTTCTAGACTGTAGACTTACATTTTGATGTCTTTCCCACGTGTTCTCTCACTACTTTGTTATATTCATTATTATGGGCTCTGATTTGCTACTGGTTTCTTGCCGTGTCTTATAATTGGGCCTTTGCTCTACTTATGGACTTCCCCACATGTACAAACAGCTTTGTGCATACTTCTGTTAACTGGAGAATCTACTTACACTTTCTGTCAACTGTTTTACTGTTTAATGCTACATTTCAGTGAATTCCAGTGGTGTCAAAGACTGGTTCAATGTGCACTTTGCTCTATTTAAAGGGTTTTCTGCAGTGTACAAACACCTTTGTATACTGTTACTTATATTTTGTAGTCTTTTCCACTTGTATGCTCACAATTCTGTTCTATTCGCTATTGTTTGCTCTGCATTACTACTTCTTTCTTGCAGTGACCTATAATTGGCCTTCTGCTCTACTTACGAGAATTCACCACATGTATAAAGAACATTCTACAATCTTCTCTGAACTTGGGAAGCTATATACAGTTGCCTCTCATCTGTTTTACAATATATTGCTACTTTGTAGTGAATTCTAGTGGTACTAAAGCTGCTTAAATGTGCTATTTGCTCTATTCTAGGATTGTATGAAACACTTTCCTTACTATATCCTAACATTGTGATGTACTTTCCCTTGACTCTCTAGCTATTCTCTTCAATTCACTGCTATTTCGCCTTTATTCCTAGTCTTGCTTACAATATCTTACAACTGGCTTTCTGTTGCAGTTATCGGACATACCTACATTGTAGAAACATCTTTCCTCACTGCTCTCTGAAGTGGAGAAGAAATATACTCTTGTCTCCCAAGTATGTTTTAGAGTTTAATGCTACTTTTCGGTGAATTATATTGGTTAGATACACCGGTTTAATGTGCACTTGCTGTTTTCAAGGATTTCTGCAGTGTCTAACATACTTTCTATACTGTAGACTTACATTTTGATGTCTTTCCCACGTGTTCTTTCACAATTCTGTTATATTCACTATTATTGGCTCTGATTTACTCCTGGTTTCTTGCAGCATCCTATAATTGGCCTATTGCTCTACTTATGGGACTTCCCCACATGTACAAAGAGCTTTGTGCATGCTTCTGTTAACTGGAGAAGCTACATACACTTGTCTGTCAACTCTTTTATTGTTTAATGCTACAATTCAGTGAATTCCAGTGGTGTCAAAGGCTGTTTCTATGTGCACTTTGCTCTATTTAAAGGGTTTTCTGCGGTGTACAAAAACCTTTGTACACCGTAGACTTATATTTTGTAGTCTTTTCACTTGTATTCTCACAATTCTGTTCTATTCACTATGATTTCCTCTGCATTACTACTTCTTTCTTGCAGTGACCAATAATTGGACTTCTGCTCTACTTATGAGACTTTACCACATGTACAAAACACGTTATAATCTCTTCTCTGAACTTGGGAAGCTATATACAGTTGCCTCTCATCTGTTTTACAGTATATTGCTATTTTGTAGTGAATTCTAGTGGTACTAAAGGTGCTTAAATGTGCTATTTGCTCTATTCTAGCATTGCCCACATTGTATGAAACACTGTCCTTACTATATCGTAACATTGTGATGTACTTTCCCTTGACTCTCTAGCTATTCTCTTCAATTCACTGCTATTTCGCCTTTATTCCTAGTCTTGCTTACAATATCTTACAACTGGCTTTCTGTTGCAGTTACCGGACATACCTACATTGTAGAAACATCTTTCCTCACTGCTCTCTGAAGTGGAGAAGAAATATACTCTTGTCTCCCAAGTATGTTTTAGAGTTTAATGCTACTTTTCGGTGAATTATATTGGTTAGAAACACCGGTTTAATGTGCACTTGCTGTTTTCAAGGATTTCTGCAGTGTCTAACATACTTACTATACTGTAGACTTACATTTTGATGTCTTTCCCACGTGTTCTTTCACAATTCTGTTATATTCACTATTATTGGCTCTGATTTACTCCTGGTTTCTTGCAGCATCCTATAATTGGCCTATTGCTGTACTTATGGGACTTCCCCACATGTACAGAGAGCTTTGTGCATGCTTCTGTTAACCCTAGAACCCACATACACTGGTCTGTCAACTGTTTTACTGTTTAATGCTACAATTCAGTGAATTCCAGTGGTGTCAAAGGCTGTTTCAATGTGCACTTTGCTCTATTTAAAGGGTTTTCTGCCGTGTACAAAGACCTTTGTATACCGTAGACTTATATTTTGTAGTCTTTTCACTTGTATTCTCACAATTCTGTTCTATTCACTATTTTTTGCTCTGCATTACTGCTTCTTTCTTGCAGTGACCTATAATTGGCCTTCTGCTCTACTTATGAGATTTCACCACATGTATAAAGAACATTATACAATCTTCTCTGAACTTGAGAAGCTATATACACTTGTCTCTCACCTGTTTTACAGTTGATTGCTACTTTGTAGTGAATTCTAGTGGTACTACAGCTGCTTAAATGTGCAATTTGCTCTATTCTAGGATTGCCCACATTGTATGAAACACTTTCCTTACTATATCCTAACATTGTGATGTACTTTCCCTTGACTCTCTAGCTATTCTCTTCAATTCACTGCTATTTCGTCTTTATTCCTAGTCTTGCTTACAATGTCTTAAAACTGGCTTTCTGTTGTAGTTACCGGACTTATCTTCATCGTAGAAGCCCCTTTTTCTACACTGCTGTCTGAAGTGGAGAAGCAATATACACACTTGTCTCCCAAGTATGTTTTACAGTTTAATGCAACTTTTCAGTGAATTATAGTGGTTTTAACGACCGGTTTAATGTGCACTTGCTGTATTTCAAGATTTCGGCAGTGTCTAACATGCTTTCTAGACTGTAGACTTACATTTTGATGTCTTTCCCACGTGTTCTCTCACTACTTTGTTATATTCATTATTATTATGGGCTCTGATTTGCTACTGGTTTCTTGCCGTGTCTTATAATTGGGCCTTTGCTCTACTTATGGACTTCCCCACATGTACAAACAGCTTTGTGCATACTTCTGTTAACTGGAGAATCTACTTACACTTTCTGTCAACTGTTTTACTGTTTAATGCTACATTTCAGTGAATTCCAGTGGTGTCAAAGACTGGTTCAATGTGCACTTTGCTCTATTTAAAGGGTTTTCTGCAGTGTACAAACACCTTTGTATACTGTTACTTATATTTTGTAGTCTTTTCCACTTGTATGCTCACAATTCTGTTCTATTCGCTATTGTTTGCTCTGCATTACTACTTCTTTCTTGCAGTGACCTATAATTGGCCTTCTGCTCTACTTACGAGAATTCACCACATGTATAAAGAACATTCTACAATCTTCTCTGAACTTGGGAAGCTATATACAGTTGCCTCTCATCTGTTTTACAATATATTGCTACTTTGTAGTGAATTCTAGTGGTACTAAAGCTGCTTAAATGTGCTATTTGCTCTATTCTAGGATTGTTTGTATGAAACACTTTCCTTACTATATCCTAACATTGTGATGTACTTTCCCTTGACTCTCTAGCTATTCTCTTCAATTCACTGCTATTTCGCCTTTATTCCTAGTCTTGCTTACAATATCTTACAACTGGCTTTCTGTTGCAGTTACCGGACATACCTACATTGTAGAAACATCTTTCCTCACTGCTCTCTGAAGTGGAGAAGAAATATACTCTTGTCTCCCAAGTATGTTTTAGAGTTTAATGCTACTTTTCGGTGAATTATATTGGTTAGATACACCGGTTTAATGTGCACTTGCTGTTTTCAAGGATTTCTGCAGTGTCTAACATACTTTCTATACTGTAGACTTACATTTTGATGTCTTTCCCCACGTGTTCTTTCACAATTCTGTTATATTCACTATTATTGGCTCTGATTTACTCCTGGTTTCTTGCAGCATCCTATAATTGGCCTATTGCTCTACTTATGGGACTTCCCCACATGTACAAAGAGCTTTGTGCATGCTTCTGTTAACTGGAGAAGCTACATACACTTGTCTGTCAACTCTTTTATTGTTTAATGCTACAATTCAGTGAATTCCAGTGGTGTCAAAGGCTGTTTCTATGTGCACTTTGCTCTATTTAAAGGGTTTTCTGCGGTGTACAAAAACCTTTGTACACCGTAGACTTATATTTTGTAGTCTTTTCACTTGTATTCTCACAATTCTGTTCTATTCACTATGATTTCCTCTGCATTACTACTTCTTTCTTGCAGTGACCAATAATTGGACTTCTGCTCTACTTATGAGACTTTACCACATGTACAAAACACTTTATAATCTCTTCTCTGAACTTGGGAAGCTATATACAGTTGCCTCTCATCTGTTTTACAGTATATTGCTACTTTGTAGTGAATTCTAGTGGTACTAAAGGTGCTTAAATGTGCTATTTGCTCTATTCTAGCATTGCCCACATTGTATGAAACACTGTCCTTACTATATCGTAACATTGTGATGTACTTTCCCTTGACTCTCTAGCTATTCTCTTCAATTCACTGCTATTTCGCCTTTATTCCTAGTCTTGCTTACAATATCTTACAACTGGCTTTCTGTTGCAGTTACCGGACATACCTACATTGTAGAAACATCTTTCCTCACTGCTCTCTGAAGTGGAGAAGAAATATACTCTTGTCTCCCAAGTATGTTTTAGAGTTTAATGCTACTTTTCGGTGAATTATATTGGTTAGAAACACCGGTTTAATGTGCACTTGCTGTTTTCAAGGATTTCTGCAGTGTCTAACATACTTTCTATACTGTAGACTTACATTTTGATGTCTTTCCCACGTGTTCTTTCACAATTTGTTATATTCACTATTATTGGCTCTGATTTACTCCTGGTTTCTTGCAGCATCCTATAATTGGCCTATTGCTCTACTTATGGGACTTCCCCACATGTACAAAGAGCTTTGTGCATGCTTCTGTTAACTGGAGAAGCTACATACACTTGTCTGTCAACTGTTTTACTGTTTAATGCTACAATTCAGTGAATTCCAGTGGTGTCAAAGGCTGTTTCAATGTGCACTTTGCTCTATTTAAAGGGTTTTCTGCGGTGTACAAAAACCTTTGTATACCGTAGACTTATATTTTGTAGTCTTTTCACTTGTATTCTCACAATTCTGTTCTATTCACTATGATTTTGCTCTGCATTACTACTTCTTTCTTGCAGTGACCTATAATTGGCCTTCTGCTCTACTTATGAGACTTTACCACATGTACAAAAAACACGTTATAATCTTCTTCTCTGAACTTGGGAAGCTATATACAGTTGCCTCTCATCTGTTTTACAGTATATTGCTACTTTGTAGTGAATTCTAGTGGTACTAAAGCTGCTTAAATGTGCTATTTGCTCTATTCTAGCATTGCCCACATTGTATGAAACACTTTCCTTACTATATCCTAACATTGTGATGTACTTTCCCTTGACTCTCTAGCTATTCTCTTCAATTCACTGCTATTTCGCCTTTATTCCTAGTCTTGCTTACAATATCTTACAACTGGCTTTCTGTTGCAGTTACCGGACATACCTACATTGTAGAAACATCTTTCCTCACTGCTCTCTGAAGTGGAGAAGAAATATACTCTTTGTCTCCCAAGTATGTTTTAGAGTTTAATGCTACTTTTCGGTGAATTATATTGGTTAGAAACACCGGTTTAATGTGCACTTGCTGTTTTCAAGGATTTCTGCAGTGTCTAACATACTTTCTATACTGTAGACTTACATTTTGATGTCTTTCCCACGTGTTCTTTCACAATTCTGTTATATTCACTATTATTGGCTCTGATTTACTCCTGGTTTCTTGCAGTGTCCTATAATTGGCCTATTGCTCTACTTATGGGACTTCCCCACATGTACAAATAGCTTTGTGCATGCTTCTGTTAACCCTAGAACCCTACATACACTTGTCTGTCAACTGTTTTACTGTTTAATGCTACAATTCAGTGAATTCCAGTGGTGTCAAAGGCTGTTTCAATGTGCACTTTGCTCTATTTAAAAAGGTTTTCTGCCGTGTACAAAGACCTTTGTATACCGTAGACTTATATTTTGTAGTCTTTTCACTTGTATTCTCACAATTCTGTTCTATTCACTATTTTTTGCTCTGCATTACTGCTTCTTTCTTGCAGTGACCTATAATTGGCCTTCTGCTCTACTTATGAGATTTCACCACATGTATAAAGAACATTATACAATCTTCTCTGAACTTGGGAAGCTATATACACTTGTCTCTCATCTGTTTTACAGTTGATTGCTACTTTGTAGTGAATTCTAGTGGTACTAAAGCTGCTTAAATGTGCTATTTGCTCTATTCTAGGATTGCCCACATTGTATGAAACACTTTCCTTACTATATCCTAACATTGTGATGTACTTTCCCTTGACTCTCTAGCTATTCTCTTCAATTCACTGCTATTTCGCCTTTATTCCTAGTCTTGCTTACAATATCTTACAACTGGCTTTCTGTTGCAGTTACCGGACTTACCTACATCGTAGAAACATCTTTCTACACTGCTGTCTGAAGTGGAGAAGCAATATACACTTTGTCTCCCAAGTATGTTTTACAGTTTAATGCTACTTTTCAGTGAATTATAGTGGTTTTAAACACCGGTTTAATGTGCACTTGCTGTATTTCAAGGATTTCTGCAGTGTCTAACATACTTTCTATACTGTAGACTTACATTTTGATGTCTTTCCCACGTGTTCTCTCACTACTTTGTTATATTCATTATTATGGGCTCTGATTTGCTACTGGTTTCTTGCAGCATCCTATAATTGGCCTTTGCTCTACTTATGGGACTTCCCCCCACATGTACAAACAGCTTTGTGCATGCTTCTGTTAACTGGAGAAGCTACATACACTTGTCTGTCAACTGTTTTACTGTTTAATGCTACATTTCAGTGAATTCCAGTGGTGTCAAAGACTGTTTCAATGTGCACTTTGCTCTATTTAAAGGGTTTTTGCAGTGTACAAAAACCTTTGTATACTGTTAGACTTATATTTTGTAGTCTTTTCACTTGTATGCTCACAATTCTGTTCTATTCACTATTGTTTTGCTCTGCATTACTACTTCTTTCTTGCAGTGACCTATAATTGGCCTTCTGCTCTACTTATGAGACTTCACCACATGTATAAAAAACATTTATACAATCTTCTCTGAACTTGGGAAGCTATATACAGTTGCCTCTCATCTGTTTTACAGTATATTGCTACTTTGTAGTGAATTCTAGTGGTACTAAAGCTGCTTAAATGTGCTATTTGCTCTATTCTATTGCCCATTGTATGAAACACTTTCCTTACTATATCCTAACATTGTGATGTACTTTCCCTTGACTCTCTAGCTATTCTCTTCAATTCACTGCTATTTCGCCTTTATTCCTAGTCTTGCTTACAATATCTTACAACTGGCTTTCTGTTGCAGTTACCGGACATACCTACATTGTAGAAACACCTTTCCTCACTGCTCTCTGAAGTGGAGAAGAAATATACTCTTGTCTCCCAAGTATGTTTTAGAGTTTAATGCTACTTTTCGGTGAATTATATTGGTTAGAAACACCGGTTTAATGTGCACTTGCTGTTTTCAAGGATTTCTGCAGTGTCTAACATACTTTCTATACTGTAGACTTACATTTTGATGTCTTTCCCCACGTGTTCTTTCACAATTCTGTTATATTCACTATTATTGGCTCTGATTTACTCCTGGTTTCTTGCAGCATCCTATAATTGGCCTATTGCTCTACTTATGGGACTTCCCCACATGTACAAAGAGCTTTGTGCATGCTTCTGTTAACTGGAGAAGCTACATACACTTGTCTGTCAACTGTTTTACTGTTTAATGCTACAATTCAGTGAATTCCAGTGGTGTCAAAGGCTGTTTCAATGTGCACTTTGCTCTATTTAAAGGGTTTTCTGCGGTGTACAAAAACCTTTGTACACCGTAGACTTATATTTTGTAGTCTTTTCACTTGTATTCTCACAATTCTGTTCTATTCACTATGATTTGCTCTGCATTACTACTTCTTTCTTGCAGTGACCAATAATTGGCTTTCTGCTCTACTTATGAGACTTTACCACATGTACAAAACACTTTATAATCTCTTCTCTGAAACTTGGGAAGCTATATACAGTTGCCTCTCATCTGTTTTTACAGTATATTGCTACTTTGTAGTGAATTCTAGTGGTACTAAAGGCTTTTAAATGTGCTATTTGCTCTATTCTAGGATTGCCCACATTGTATGAAACACTTTCCTTACTATATCCTAACATTGTGATGTACTTTCCCTTGACTCTCTAGCTATTCTCTTCAATTCACTGCTATTTCGCCTTTATTCCTAGTCTTGCTTACAATATCTTACAACTGGCTTTCTGTTGCAGTTACCGGACATACCTACATTGTAGAAACATCTTTCCTCACTGCTCTCTGAAGTGGAGAAGAAATATACACTTGTCTCCCAAGTATGTTTTAGAGTTTAATGCTACTTTTCGGTGAATTATATTGGTTTTAAACACCGGTTTAATGTGCACTTGCTGTTTTTCAAGGATTTCTGCAGTGTCTAACATACTTTCTATACTGTAGACTTACATTTTGATGTCTTTCCCACGTGTTCTTTCACAATTTCTGTTATATTCACTATTATTGGCTCTGATTTACTCCTGGTTTCTTGCAGTGTCCTATAATTGGCCTATTGCTCTACTTATGGGACTTCCCCACATGTACAAAGAGCTTTGTGCATGCTTCTGTTAACTGGAGAACCCACATACACTTGTCTGTCAACTGTTTTACTGTTTAATGCTACAATTCAGTGAATTCCCAGTGGTGTCAAAGGCTGTTTCAATGTGCACTTTGCTCTATTTAAAGGGTTTTCTGCAGTGTACAAAAGACCTTTGTATACCGTAGACTTATATTTTGTAGTCTTTTCACTTGTATTCTCACAATTCTGTTCTATTCACTATTTTTTGCTCTGCATTACTGCTTCTTTCTTGCAGTGACCTATAATTGGCCTTCTGCTCTACTTATGAGACTTCACCACATGTATAAAGAACATTATACAATCTTCTCTGAACTTGGGAAGCTATATACACTTGTCTCTCACCTGTTTTACAGTTGATTGCTACTTTGTAGTGAATTCTAGTGGTACTAAAGCTGCTTAAATGTGCTATTTGCTCTATTCTAGGATTGCCCACATTGTATGAAACACTTTCCTTACTATATCCTAACATTGTGATGTACTTTCCCTTGACTCTCTAGCTATTCTCTTCAATTCACTGCTATTTCGCCTTTATTCCTAGTCTTGCTTACAATGTCTTACAAACTGGCTTTCTGTTGCAGTTACCGGACTTACCTACATCGTAGAAAGCACCTTTCTACACTGCTGTCTGAAGTGGAGAAGCAATATACACACTTGTCTCCCAAGTATGTTTTACAGTTTAATGCAACTTTTCAGTGAATTATAGTGGTTTTAAACACCGGTTTAATGTGCCCTTGCTGTATTTCAAGGATTTCGGCAGTGTCTAACATACTTTCTAGACTGTAGACTTACATTTTGATGTCTTTCCCACGTGTTCTCTCACTACTTTGTTATATTCATTATTATGGGCTCTGATTTGCTACTGGTTTCTTGCCGAGTCTTATAATTGGGCCTTTGCTCTACTTATGGACTTCCCCACATGTACAAACAGCTTTGTGCATACTTCTGTTAACTGGAGAATCTACTTACACTTTCTGTCAACTGTTTTACTGTTTAATGCTACATTTCAGTGAATTCCAGTGGTGTCAAAGACTGGTTCAATGTGCACTTTGCTCTATTTAAAGGGGTTTTCTGCAGTGTACAAACACCTTTGTATACTGTTACTTATATTTTGTAGTCTTTTCCACTTGTATGCTCACAATTCTGTTCTATTCGCTATTGTTTGCTCTGCATTACTACTTCTTTCTTGCAGTGACCTATAATTGGCCTTCTGCTCTACTTACGAGAATTCACCACATGTATAAAGAACATTCTACAATCTTCTCTGAACTTGGGAAGCTATATACAGTTGCCTCTCATCTGTTTTACAATATATTGCTACTTTGTAGTGAATTCTAGTGGTACTAAAGCTGCTTAAATGTGCTATTTGCTCTATTCTAGGATTGTATGAAACACTTTCCTTACTATATCCTAACATTGTGATGTACTTTCCCTTGACTCTCTAGCTATTCTCTTCAATTCACTGCTATTTCGCCTTTATTCCTAGTCTTGCTTACAATATCTTACAACGGGCTTTCTGTTGCAGTTACCGGACTTACCTACATTGTAGAAACATCTTTCCTCACTGCTCTCTGAAGTGGAGAAGAAATATACTCTTGTCTCCCAAGTATGTTTTAGAGTTTAATGCTACTTTTCGGTGAATTATATTGGTTAGAAACACCGGTTTAATGTGCACTTGCTGTTTTCAAAGGATTTCTGCAGTGTCTAACATACTTTCTATACTGTAGACTTACATTTTGATGTCTTTCCCCCACGTGTTCTTTCACAATTCTGTTATATTCATTATTATTGGCTCTGATTTACTACTGGTTTCTTGCAGTGTCCTATAATTGGCCTATTGCTCTACTTATGGGACTTCCCCACATGTACAAATAGCTTTGTGCATGCTTCTGTTAACTGGAGAACCTACATACACTTGTCTGTCAACTGTTTTACTGTTTAATGCTACAATTCAGTGAATTCCAGTGGTGTCAAAGGCTGTTTCAATGTGCACTTTGCTCTATTTAAAGGGTTTTCTGCGGTGTACAAAGACCTTTGTATACCGTAGACTTATATTTTGTAGTCTTTTCACTTGTATTCTCACAATTCTGTTCTATTCACTATTTTTTGCTCTGCATTGCTACTTCTTTCTTGCAGTGACCTATAATTGGCCTTCTGCTCTACTTATGAGACTTTACCACATGTATAAAGAACATTATACAATCTCTTCTCTGAACTTGGGAAGCTATATACAGTTGCCTCTCACCTGTTTTACAGTATATTGCTACTTTGTAGTGAATTCTAGTGGTACTAAAGCTGCTTAAATGTGCTATTTGCTCTATTCTAGGATTGCCCACATTGTATGAAACACTTTCCTTACTATATCCTAACATTGTGATGTACTTTCCCTTGACTCTCTAGCTATTCTCTTCAATTCACTGCTATTTCGCCTTTATTCCTAGTCTTGCTTACAATGTCTTACAACTGGCTTTCTGTTGCAGTTACCGGACTTACCTACATTGTAGAAACATCTTTCTACACTGCTCTCTGAAGTGGAGAAGAAATATACACACTTGTCTCCCAAGTATGTTTTAGAGTTTAATGCTACTTTTCAGTGAATTATAGTGGTTTTAAAAACACCGGTTTAATGTGCACTTGCTGTTTTCAAGGATTTCTGCAGTGTCTAACATACTTTCTATACTGTAGACTTACATTTTGATGTCTTTCCCACGTGTTCTTTCACAATTCTGTTATATTCATTATTATTGGCTCTGATTTACTACTGGTTTCTTGCAGTGTCCTATAATTGGCCTATTGCTCTACTTATGGGACTTCCCCAAATGTACAAATAGCTTTGTGCATGCTTCTGTTAACCCTAGAACCCACATACACTTGTCTGTCAACTGTTTTACTGTTTAATGCTACAATTCAGTGAATTCCAGTGGTGTCAAAGGCTGTTTCAATGTGCACTTTGCTCTATTTAAAGGGTTTTCTGCAGTGTACAAAGACCTTTGTATACCGTAGACTTATATTTTGTAGTCTTTTCACTTGTATTCTCACAATTCTGTTCTATTCACTATTTTTTGCTCTGCATTACTGCTTCTTTCTTGCAGTGACCTATAATTGGCCTTCTGCTCTACTTATGAGAGACTTTCACCACATGTATAAAGAACATTATACAATCTTCTCTGAACTTGGGAAGCTATATACACTTGTCTCTCACCTGTTTTACAGTTGATTGCTACTTTGTAGTGAATTCTAGTGGTACTAAAGCTGCTTAAATGTGCAATTTGCTCTATTCTAGGATTGCCCACATTGTATGAAACACTTTCCTTACTATATCCTAACATTGTGATGTACTTTCCCTTGACTCTCTAGCTATTCTCTTCAATTCACTGCTATTTCGCCTTTATTCCTAGTCTTGCTTACAATGTCTTACAAACTGGCTTTCTGTTGTAGTTACCGGACTTACCTTCATCGTAGAAGCACCTTTCTACACTGCTGTCTGAAGTGGAGAAGCAAAATACACACTTGTCTCCCAAGTATGTTTTACAGTTTAATGCAACTTTTCAGTGAATTATAGTGGTTTTAACGACCGGTTTAATGTGCACTTTGCTGTATTTCAAGGATTTCTTCAGTGTCTAACATACTTTCTAGACTGTAGACTTACATTTTGATGTCTTTCCCACGTGTTCTCTCACTACTTTGTTATATTCATTATTATGGGCTCTGATTTGCTACTGGTTTCTTGCTGAGTCCTATAATTGGGCTTTGCTCTACTTATGGACTTCCCCACATGTACAAACAGCTTTGTGCATACTTCTGTTAACTGGAGAACCTACATACACTTTCTGTCAACTGTTTTACTGTTTAATGCTACATTCAGCAGTGAATTCCAGTGGTGTCAAAGACTGTTTCAATGTGCACTTTGCTCTATTTAAAGGGTTTTCTGCAGTGTACAAACACCTTTGTATACTGTTACTTATATTTTGTAGTCTTTTCCACTTGTATTCTCACAATTCTGTTCTATTCGCTATTGTTTGCTCTGCATTACTACTTCTTTCTTGCAGTGACCTATAATTGGCCTTCTGCTCTACTTACGAGACTTCACCACATGTATAAAGAACATTCTACAATCTTCTCTGAACTTGGGAAGCTATATACACTTGTATCTCACCTGTTTTACAGTTGATTGCTACTTTGTAGTGAATTCTAGTGGTACTAAAGCCGCTTAAATGTGCAATTTGCTCTATTCTAGGATTGCCCACATTGTATGAAACACTTTCCTTACTATATCCTAACATTGTGATGTACTTTCCCTTGACTCTCTAGCTATTCTCTTCAATTCACTGCTATTTCGCCTTTATTCCTAGTCTTGCTTACAATGTCTTAAACCTGGCTTTCTGTTGCAGGTACCTGACTTACCTACATCGTAGAAACACCTATCTATACTGCTGTCTGAAGTGGAGAAGCAATATACACACTTGTCTCCAAAGTATGTTTTACAGTTTAATGCTACTTTTCAGTGATTTATAGTGGTTTTAAAGAACGGTTTAACGTGCACTTGCTGTATTTCAAGGATTTCGGCAGTGTGTTAACATACTTTCTATACTGTAGACTTACATTTTGATGTCTTTCCCACGTGTTCTGTCACAATTCTGTTATATTCATTATTAATGGCTGTGATTTCCTACTGGTTTCTTGCAGTGTCCTATGATTGGCCTATTGCTCTACTTATGGGACTTCCACAAATGTACAAATAGCTTTGTGCATGCTTCTGTTAACCCTAGAACCCACATACACTTGTCTGTCAACTGTTTTACTGTTTAATGCTACAATTCAGTGAATTCCAGTGGTGTCAAAGGCTGTTTCAATGTGCACTTTGCTCTATTTAAAGGGTTTTCTGCGGTGTACAAAGACCTTTGTATACCGTAGACATATTTTGTAGTCTTTTCACTTGTATTCTCACAATTCTGTTCTATTCACTATTTTTTGCTATGCATTACTGCTTCTTTCTTGCAGTGACCTATAATTGGCCTTCTGCTCTACTTATGAGACTTCACCACATGCATAAAGAACATTATACAATCTTCTCTGAACTTGAGAAGCTTTATACACTTGTCTCTCACCTGTTTTACAGTTGATTGCTACTTTGTAGTGAATTCTAGTGGTACTAAAGCTCCTTAAATGTGCAATTTGCTCTATTCTAGGATTGCCCACATTGTATGAAACACTTTCCTTACTATATCCTAACATTGTGATGTACTTTCCCTTGACTCTCTAGCTATTCTCTTCAATTCACTGCTATTTCGTCTTTATTCCTAGTCTTGCTTACAATGTCTTACAACTGGCTTTCTGTTGTAGTTACCGGACTTACCTTCATCGTAGAAGCCCCTTTCTACACTGCTGTCTGAAGTGGAGAAGCAATATACACACTTGTCTCCCAAGTATGTTTTACAGTTTAATGCAACTTTTCAGTGAATTATAGTGGTTTTAAAGACCGGTTTAATGTGCACTTGCTGTATTTCAAGGATTTCGGCAGTGTCTAACATACTTTCTAGACTGTAGACTTACATTTTGATGTCTTTCCCACGTGTTCTCTCACTACTTTGTTATATTCATTATTATGGGCTCTGATTTGCTACTGGTTTCTTGCCGAGTCTTATAATTGGGCCTTTGCTCTACTTATGGACTTCCCCACATGTACAAACAGCTTTGTGCATACTTCTGTTAACTGGAGAATCTACTTACACTTTCTGTCAACTGTTTTACTGTTTAATGCTACATTTCAGTGAATTCCAGTGGTGTCAAAGACTGGTTCAATGTGCACTTTGCTCTATTTAAAGGGTTTTCTGCAGTGTACAAACACCTTTGTATAGTGTTACTTATATTTTGTAGTCTTTTCCACTTGTATGCTCACAATTCTGTTCTATTCGCTATTGTTTGCTCTGCATTACTATTTCTTTCTTGCAGTGACCTATAATTGGCCTTCTGCTCTACTTACGAGAATTCACCACATGTATAAAGAACATTCTACAATCTTCTCTGAACTTGGGAAGCTATATACAGTTGCCTCTCATCTGTTTTACAATATATTGCTACTTTGTAGTGAATTCTAGTGGTACTAAAGCTGCTTAAAAGTGCTATTTGCTCTATTCTAGGATTGTATGAAACACTTTCCTTACTATATCCTAACATTGTGATGTACTTTCCCTTGACTCTCTAGCTATTCTCTTCAATTCACTGCTATTTCGCCTTTATTCCTAGTCTTGCTTACAATATCTTACAACGGGCTTTCTGTTGCAATTACCGGACTTACCTACATTGTAGAAACATCTTTCCTCACTGCTCTCTGAAGTGGAGAAGAAATATACTCTTGTCTCCCAAGTATGTTTTAGAGTTTAATGCTACTTTTCGGTGAATTATATTGGTTATAAACACCGGTTTAATGTGCACTTGCTGTTTTCAAGGATTTCTGCAGTGTCTAACATACTTTCTAAACTGAAGACTTACATTTTGATGTCTTTCCCACGTGTTCTTTCACAATTCTGTTATATTCACTATTATTGGCTCTGATTTACTCCTGGTTTCTTGCAGTGTCCTATGATTGGCCTATTGCTCTACTTATGGGACTTCCACAAATGTACAAATAGCTTTGTGCATGCTTCTGTTAACCCTAGAACCCACATACACTTGTCTGTCAACTGTTTTACTGTTTAATGCTACAATTCAGTGAATTCCAGTGGTGTCAAAGGCTGTTTCAATGTGCACTTTGCTCTATTTAAAGGGTTTTCTGCCGTGTACAAAGACCTTTGTATACCGTAGACTTATATTTTGTAGTCTTTTCACTTGTATTCTCACAATTCTGTTCTATTCACTATTTTTTGCTCTGCATTGCTGCTTCTTTCTGGCAGTGACCTATAATTGGCCTTCTGCTCTACTTACGAGACTTCACCACATTTATAAAGATCATTCTACAATCTTCTCTGAACTTGAGAATCTATATACACTTGTCTCTGACCTGTTTTACAGTTGATTTCTACTTTGTAGTGAATTCTAGTGGTACTAAAGCTGCTTAAATGTGCTATTTGCTCTGTTCTAGGATGGTATGAAACACTTTCCTTACTATATCCTAACATTGTGATGTACTTTCCCTTGACTCTCTAGCTATTCTCTTCAATTCACTGCTATTTCGCCTTTATTCCTAGTCTTGCTTACAATGTCTTAAAACCTGGCTTTCTGTTGCAGGTTACCGGACTTACCTACATCGTAGAAACACCTTTCTATACTGCTGTCTGAAGTGGAGAAGCAATATACACACTTGTCTCCCAAAGTATGTTTTACAGTTTAATGCTACTTTTCAGTGATTTTATAGTGGTTTTAAAGAACGGTTTAATGTGCACTTGCTGTATTTCAAGGATTTCGGCAGTGTCTAACATACTTTCTATACTGTAGACTTACATTTTGATGTCTTTCCCACGTGTTCTTTCACAATTCTGTTATATTCATTATTAATGGCTGTGATTTCCTACTGGTTCTTGCAGTGTTCTATGATTGGCCTATTGCTCTACTTATGGGACTTCCACAAATGTACAAATAGCTTTGTGCATGCTTCTGTTAACCCTAGAACCCACATACATTTGTCTGTCAACTGTTTTACTGTTTAATGCTACAATTCAGTGAATTCCAGTGGTGTCAAAGGCTGTTTCAATGTGCACTTTGCTCTATTTAAAGGGTTTTCTGCGGTGTACAAAGACCTTTGTATACCGTAGACTTATATTTTGTAGTCTTTTCACTTGTATTCTCACAATTCTGTTCTATTCACTATTTTTTGCTCTGCATTACTGCTTCTTTCTTGCAGTGACCTATAATTGGCCTTCTGCTCTACTTATGAGATTTCACCACATGTATAAAGAACATTATACAATCTTCTCTGAACTTGGGAAGCTATATACACTTGTCTCTCACCTGTTTTACAGTTGAATGCTACTTTGTAGTGAATTCTAGTGGTACTAAAGCTGCTTAAATGTGCAATTTGCTCTATTCTAGGATTGCCCACAGTGTATGAAACACTTTCCTTACTATATCCTAACATTGTGATGTACTTTCCTTTGACACTCTAGCTATTCTCTTCAATTCACTGCTATTTCGCCTTTATTCCTACTCTTGCTTACAATGTCTTACAACTGGCTTTCTGTTGTAGTTACCGGACTTACCTTCATCGTAGAAGCACCTTTCTACACTGCTGTCTGAAGTGGAGAAGCAAAATACACACTTGTCTCCCAAGTATGTTTTACAGTTTAATGCAACATTTCAGTGAATTATAGTGGTTTTATCGACCGGTTTAATGTGCATTTGCTGTATTTCAAGGATTTCTTCAGTGTCTACCATACTTTCTAGACTGTAGACTTACATTTTGATGTCTTTCCCACATGTTCTCTCACTACTTTGTTATATTCATTATTATGGGCTCTGATTTGCTACTGGTTTCTTGCTGAGTCATATAATTGGGCTTTGCTCTACTTATGGACTTCCCCGCATGTACAAACAGCTTTGTGCATACTTCTGTTAACTGGAGAGTCTACATACACTTTCTGTCAACTGTTTTACTGTTTAATGCTACATTGCAGTGAATTCCAGTGGTGTCAAAGACTTGTTCAATGTGCACTTTGCTCTATTTAAAGGGTTTTCTGCAGTGTACAAACACCTTTGTTTACTGTTATATTTTGTAGTCTTTTCCACTTGTATGCTCACAATTCTGTTCTATTCGCTATTGTTTGCTCTGCATTACTACTTATTTCTTGCAGTGACCTATAATTGGCCTTCTGCTCTACTTACGAGACTTCACCACATTTATAAAGAACATTCTACAATCTTCTCTGAACTTGAGAATCTATATACACTTGTCTCTCACCTGTTTTACAGTTGATTTCTACTTTGTAGTGAATTCTAGTCGTACTAAAGCTGCTTAAATGTGCTATTTGCTCTGTTCTAGGATGGGATGAAACACTTTCCTTACTATATCCTAACATTGTGATGTACTTTCCCTTGACTCTCTAGCTATTCTCTTCAATTCACTGCTATTTCGCCTTTATTCCTAGTCTTGCTTACAATGTCTTAAACCTGGCTTTCTGTTGCAGGTACCTGACTTACCTACATCGTAGAAACACCTATCTATACTGCTGTCTGAAGTGGAGAAGCAATATACACACTTGTCTCCAAAGTATGTTTTACAGTTTAATGCTACTTTTCAGTGATTTATAGTGGTTTTAAAGAACGGTTTAATGTGCACTTGCTGTATTTCAAGGATTTCGGCAGTGTCTAACATACTTTCTATACTGTAGACTTACATTTTGATGTCTTTCCCACGTGTTCTGTCACAATTCTGTTATATTCATTATTAATGGCTGTGATTTCCTATTGGTTTCGTGCAGTGTCCTATGATTGGCCTATTGCTCTACTTATGGGACTTCCACAAATGTACAAATAGCTTTGTGCATGCTTCTGTTAACCCTAGAACCCACATACACTTGTCTGTCAACTGATTTACTGTTTAATGCTACAATTCAGTGAATTCCAGTGGTGTCAAAGGCTGTTTCAATGTGCACTTTGCTCTATTTAAAGGGTTTTCTGCGGTGTACAAAGACCTTTGTATACCGTAGACATATTTTGTAGTCTTTTCACTTGTATTCTCACAATTCTGTTCTATTCACTATTTTTTGCTCTGCATTACTGCTTCTTTCTTGCAGTGACCTATAATTGGCCATCTGCTCTACTTATGAGACTTCAGCACATGCATAAAGAACATTATACAATCTTCTCTGAACTTGAGAAGCTTTATACACTTGTCTCTCACCTGTTTTACAGTTGATTGCTACTTTGTAGTGAATTCTAGTGGTACTAAAGCTGCTTAAATGTGCAATTTGCTCTATTCTAGGATTGCCCACATTGTATGAAACACTTTCCTTACTATATCCTAACATTGTGATGTACTTTCCCTTGACTCTCTAGCTATTCTCTTCAATTCACTGCTATTTCGTCTTTATTCCTAGTCTTGCTTACAATGTCTTACAACTGGCTTTCTGTTGTAGTTACCGGACTTATCTTCATCGTAGAAGCCCCTTTCTACAATGCTGTCTGAAGTGGAGAAGCAATATACACACTTGTCTCCCAAGTATGTTTTACAGTTTAATGCAACTTTTCAGTGAATTATAGTGGTTTTAAAGACTGGTTTAATGTGCACTTGCTGTATTTCAAGGATTTCGGCAGTGTCTAACATACTTTCTAGACTGTAGACTTACATTTTGATGTCTTTCTCACGTGTTCTCTCACTACTTTGTTATATTCATTATTATGGGCTCTGATTTGCTACTGGTTTCTTGCTGAGTCTTATAATTGGGCCTTTGCTCTACTTTTGGAATTCCCCACATGTACAAACAGCTTTGTGCATACTTCTGTTAACTGGAGAATCTACTTACACTTTCTGTCAACTGTTTTACTGTTTAATGCTACATTTCAGTGAATTCCAGTGGTGTCAAAGACTGTTTCAATGTGCACTTTGCTCTATTTAAAGGGTTTTCTGCAGTGTACAAACACCTTTGTATAGTGTTACTTATATTTTGTAGTCTTTTCCACTTGTTTGCTCACAATTCTGTTCTATTCGCTATTGTTTGCTCTGCATTACTACTTCTTTCTTGCAGTGACCTATAATTGGCCTCTGCTCTACATATGAGACTTCACCACATGTATAAAGAACATTCTACAATCTTCTCTGAACTTGGGAAGCTATATACAGTTGCCTCTCATCTGTTTTACAATATATTGCTACTTTGTAGTGAATTCTAGTGGTACTAAAGCTGCTTAAATGTGCTATTTCTCTATTCTAGGATTGTAGAAACACTTTCCTTACTATATCCTAACATTGTGATGTACTTTCCCTTGACTCTCTAGCTATTCTCTTCAATTCACTGGTAGTTCGCCTTTATTCCTAGTCTTCCTTACAATGTCTTAAACCTGGCTTTCTGTTGCAGGTACCGGACTTACCTACATCGTAGAAACACCTATCTACACTGCTGTCTGAAGTGGAGAAGCAACATACACACTTGTCTCCCAAGTATGTTTTACAGTTTAATGCTACTTTTCAGTGAATTATAGTGGTTTTAAAGAACGGTTTAACGTGCACTTGCTGTATTTCAAGGATTTCGGCAGTGTCTAACATACTTTCTATACTGTAGACTTACATTTTGATGTCTTTCCCACGTGTTCTCTCATTACTTTGTTATATTCATTATTATGGGCTCTGATTTGCTATTGGTTTCTTGCCGAGTCATATAATTGGCCTTCTGCTCTACTTATGAGACTTTACCACATGCACAAAACACTTTATACTCTCTTCTCTGAACTTGGGAAGCTATATACAGTTGCCTCTCATCTGTTTTACAATATATTGCTACTTTGTAGTGAATTCTAGTGGTACTAAAGCTGCTTAAATGTGCTATTTGCTCTATTCTAGGATTGTATGAAACACTTTCCTTACTATATCCTAACATTGTGATGTACTTTCCCTTGACTCTCTAGCTATTCTCTTCAATTCACTGCTATTTCGCCTTTATTCCTATTCTTGCTTACAATATCTTACAACGGACTTTCTGTTGCAGTTACCGGACTTACCTACATTGTAGAAACATCTTTCCTCACTGCTCTCTGAAGTGGAGAAGAAATATACTCTTGTCTCCCAAGTATGTTTTAGAGTTTAATGCTACTTTTCGGTGAATTATATTGGTTATAAACACCGGTTTAATGTGCTCTTGCTGTTTTCAAGGATTTCTGCAGTGTCTAGCATACTTTCTATACTGAAGACTTACATTTTGATGTCTTTCCCACGTGTTCTGTCACAATTCTGTTATATTCACTATTATTCGCTCTGATTTACTCCTGGTTTCTTGCAGTGTCCTATGATTGGCCTATTGCTCTACTTATGGGACTTCCACAAATGTACAAATAGCTTTGTGCATGCTTCTGTTAACCCTAGAACCCACATACACTTGTCTGTCAAATGTTTTACTGTTTAATGCTACAATTCAGTGAATTCCAGTGGCGTCAAAGGCTGTTTCAATGTGCACTTTGCTCTATTTAAATGGTTTTCTGCCGTGTACAAAGACCTTTGTATACCGTAGACTTATATTTTGTAGTCTTTTCACTTGTATTCTCACAATTCTGTTCTATTCACTATTTTTTGTTCTGCATTACTGCTTCTTTCTTGCAGTGACCTATAATTGGCCTTCTGCTCTACTTATGAGATTTCACCACATGTATAAAGAACATTATACAATCTTCTCTGAACTTGAGAAGCTATATACACTTGTCTCTCATCTGTTTTACAGTTGATTGCTACTTTGTAGTGAATTCTACTGGTACTAAAGCTGATTAAATGTGCAATTTGCTCTATTCTAGGATTGCCCACATTGTATGAAACACTTTCCTTACTATATCCTAACATTCTGAAATACTTTCCCTTGACTCTCTAGCTATTCTCTTCAATTCACTGCTATTTCGTCTTTATTCCTAGTCTTGCTTACAATGTCTTAAAACTGGCTTTCTGTTGTAGTTACCGGACTTATCTTCATCGTAGAAGCCCCTTTCTACACTGCTCTCTGAAGTGGAGAAGCAATATACACACTTGTCTCCCAAGTATGTTTTACAGTTTAATGCAACTTTTCAGTGAATTATAGTGGTTTTAACGACCGGTTTAATGTGCACTAGCTGTATTTCAAAGATTTCGGCAGTGTCTAACATACTTTCTATACTGTAGACTTACATTTTGATGTCTTTCCCACGTGTTCTCTCACTACTTTGTTATATTCATTATTATGGGCTCTGATTTGCTACTGGTTTCTTGCCGAGTCTTAAAATTGGGCCTTTGCTCTACTTATGGACTTCCCCACATGTACAAACAGCTTTGTGCATACTTCTGTTAACTGGAGAATCTACTTACACTTTCTGTCAACTGTTTTACTGTTTAATGCTACATTTCAGTGAATTCCAGTGGTGTCAAAGACTGGTTCAATGTGCACTTTGCTCTATTTAAAGTGTTTTCTGCAGTGTACAAACACCTTTGTATAGTGTTACTTATATTTTGTAGTCTTTTCCACTTGTATGCTCACAATTCTGTTCTATTCGCTATTGTTTGCTCTGCATTACTACTTATTTCTTGCAGTGACCTATGATTGGCCTTCTGCTCTACATATGAGACTTCACCACATGTGTAAAGAACATTCTACAATCTTCTCTGAACTTGAGAAGCTATATACACTTGTCTCTCACCTGTTTTACAGTTGATTTCTACTTTGTAGTGAATTCTAGTGGTACTAAAGCTGCTTAAATGTGCTATTTGCTCTATTCTAGGATTGTATGAAACACTTTCCTTACTATATCCTAACATTGTGATGTACTTTCCCTTGACTCTCTAGCTATTCTCTTCAATTCACTGGTAGTTTGCCTTTATTCCTAGTCTTCCTTACAATGTCTTAAACCTGGCTTTCTGTTGCAGGTACCGGACTTACCTACATCGTAGAAACACCTATCTACACTGCAGTCTGAAGTGGGGAAGCAACATACACACTTGTCTCCCAAGTATGTTTTACAGTTTAATGCTACTTTTCAGTGATTTATAGTGGTTTTAAAGAACCGTTTAACGTGCACTTGCTGTATTTCTAGGATTTCGGCAGTGTCTAACATACTTTCTAGACTGTAGACTTACATTTTGATGTCTTTCCCACGTGTTCTCTCACTACTTTGCTATATTCATTATTATGGGCTCTGATTTGCTACTGGTTTCTTGCCGAGTCATATAATTGGCCTTCTGCTGTACTTATCAGACTTTACCATATGCACAAAACACTTTATACTCTCTTCTCTGAACTTGGGAAGCTATATACAGTTGCCTCTCATCTGTTTTACAATATATTGCTACTTTGTAATGAATTCTAGTGGTACTAAAGCTGCTTAAATGTGCTATTTGCTCTATTCTAGGATTGTATGAAACACTTTCCTTACTATATCCTAACATTGTGATGTACTTTCCCTTGACTCTCTAGCTATTCTCTTCAATTCACTGCTATTTCGCCTTTATTCCTAGTCTTGCTTACAATATCTTACAACGGGCTTTCTGTTGCAGTTACCGGACATACCTACATTGTAGAAACATCTTTCCTCACTGCTCTCTGAAGTGGAGAAGAAATATACTCTTGTCTCCCAAGTATGTTTTAGAGTTTAATGCTACTTTTCGGTGAATTATATTGGTTATAAACACCTGTTTAATGTGCACTTGCTGTTTTCAAGGATTTCTGCAGTGTCTAACATACTTTCTATACTGAAGACTTACATTTTGATGTCTTTCCCACGTGTTCTTTCACACTTCTGTTATATTCAGTATTATTGGCTCTGATTTACTCCTGGTTTCTTGCAGCGTCCTATAATTGGCCTATTGCTCTACTTATGGGACTTCCCCACATGTACAAAGAGCTTTGTGCATGCTTCTGTTAACTGGAGAAGCTACATACACTTGTCTGTCAACTCTTTTACTGTTTCATGCTACGATTCAGTGAATTCCAGTGGAGTCAAAGGCTGTTTCTTTGGGCACTTTGCTCTATTTAAAAGGTTTTCTGCGGTGTACAAAAACCTTTGTACACCGTAGACTTATATTTTGTAGTCTTTTCACTTGTATTCTCACAATTCTGTTCTATTCACTATTATTTGCTCTGCATTACTACTTCTTTCTTGCAGTGACCTATAATTGGCCTTGTGCTCTACTTATGAGACTTTACCACATGTACAAAACACTTTATACTCTCTTCTCTGATCTTGGGAAGCTACATACAGTTGCCTCTCATCCTTTTTACAGTATATTGCTACTTTTTACTGAATTCTAGTGGTACTAAACGTGCTTAAATGTGCTATTTGCTCTATTCTAGGATTGCCCACATTGTATGAAACACTTTCCTTACTATATCCTAACATTGTGATGTACTTTCCTTTGACACTCTAGCTATTCTCTTCAATTCACTGCTATTTCGTCTTTATTCCTAGTCTTGCTTACAATGTCTTACTACTGGCTTTCTGTTGTAGTTACCGGACTTACCTTCATCGTAGAAGCACCTTTCTACACTGCTCTCTGAAGTTGAGAAGCAATATACACACTTGTCTCCCAAGTATGTTTTACAGTTTAATGCAACTTTTCAGTGAATTATAGTGGTTTTAACGACCGGTTTAATGTGCACTTGCTGTATTTCAAGGATTTCTTCAGTGTCTACCATACTTTCTAGACTGTAGACTTACATTTTGATGTCTTTTCCACTTGTATTCTCAGAGTTCTGTTCTATTCAGTATTATTTGCTCTATATTACTACTAGTTTCTTGAAATGTCCTATAATTGGCCTTCTTCTCTACTGATGAGACGTCACCACATGTTCAAACAACGTTATACACTCTTCTCTGAATTTGAGATGCTATATACAATTGTCTATTACCTGTTTCACTGTTTTATATTGTGTTGCTACGTTGTATTGAATTTTAGTGGTACTACAGCTGCTTAAATGTGCTGTTTGCTCTATTCTAGTATTTCTAGTGAATAGAACAGAATTGTGAGAGAACAAGTGGAAAAGACATCAAAAATGTAATGTACAGTATAGAAGGGTTTTGTACACTGCAGATATCCTTGAAATACAGCCAGTGCACATTAAACCGGACTTTAAAACCACTATAATTCACCGAAAAATAGCATTAAACTTTAAAACAGTTGAGGGACAAGTGTATGTAGCTTCTAAAGTTCACAGAAGAGTGTATAGAGTTTTTTGACATGTGGTGAAGTCCCAGAAGTATAGCAGAAGGCCAATTATAGGACATTGCAAGAAACCAGTGGTAATTCAGAGCAAATAATAATGAATATAACAGAATTTTGATAGAACAAGTGGAAAAGACTTCAAAATGTATGTCTGTAGTCAGGAAAGGATATTGTATACTGCAGAAATCCTTGAAATAGTGCAAGTGCACATTAAAGCAGTCTTTGATACCAGTAGAAAATTCACTGAAAAGTAGCATTCAAGTGTAAATCACACTTGGGAGACAAGTGTATATAGCTTGTATACTTCAGAGAAGAGTGTAGAAATGTGTTTGTACAATGCAGGTATGTCTGGTAACTATAGCAGAAAGCCAATTGTAAGACATTGTAAGAACGATTAGGAACTACCTGCAAAATATCAATGAATTGAACAGAATAGTGAGAGAGTAAGTGGAAAAGAGATCACCATGTTAGGATACGGTAATAAAAGTGTTTCACTCAATGCGGGATATCCTAGAATAGAGCAAAGAGCACATTTAAGCAGCTTTGGAAACCAGTAAAATCCACTCAAAGTAACATTAAAGTGTAAAACAGTTGATAGACAAGTGCATATAGATTCTCAAGTTCACAAAAGAGTGTATAACGTTGTTTGTACATGTGGTGAAGTCCCATCAGTAGAGCAAAAGGCCAATTATAGGACACTGCAAGCAACAAGTAGCAATTCAGAGCAAATAATAATGAATATAACAGATTTGTGAGAGAACAAGTGGAAAAGACATCAAAATGTAAGTCTATAGTCCAGAAAGGATGTTATACCAAGCGGAAAACCTTGAAATAGAGCAAGTGCACATTAAACCAGTGTTTGAAAGCAATAGAATGCACTGCAAAGTAGCATTCAACTGTACAACAGTTGAGAGACAAGTTTATATAGCTTCTCTAGTTCACAGAGTAGTTTATAATGTTGTTTGTAAATGTGGTTAAGTCCCATAAATAGAGCAGACAGCCAGTTATAGGACACTGCAAGAAACGAGTAGTAATTCAGAGCCAATAACAATGAATAAACTGAATTGTGAGAGAACAAATGGAAAAGACATAAAACTGTAAGTCTATAGTCAGGAATTGATGTTGTTACTTGGAGAAATTCTTGAAATAGAGCAAGTGCACAGTAAACCAGTCTTTGAAAGCAATAGAATTCACTGCAAAGTAGCATTCAACTGTATAACAGTTGGGAGACAAGTGTATATAGTTTCTCAAGTTCAGAGAATGGTGCACAAAGTGGTTTGTACATGTGAGGAATTCCCAAAAGTACAGGAGAAGGCCAATTTTAGGACACTGCAAGGAACCACTAGGAATTCAGAGCAAATAATAGTAAATAGAACAGAATTGTGATAGAACAAGTGGAAAAGACATTAAAATGTAAGTCTATAGTCCAGAATGGATGTTGTTCCCTGCAGAAATACTTTTTTTTGTTTTTTTTTTTTAAATATATCTTATTGATTTTTTACAGAGAGGAAGAGAGAGGGATAGAGAGTTAATATTATTTTTTTTAAATATATTTTACTGATTCCTGCAGAAATTCTTGAAATAGAGCAAGTGCACATAAAAACCAGTCTTTGAAAGCAATAGAATTCACTGTAAAGTAGCATTGAACTGTACAACAGTTGAGAGAAAAGTGTATATAGCTTCTCAAGTTCAGAGAAGAGTGTACAAAGTTGTTTGTACATGTGAGGAATTCCCAAAAGTACAGGAGAAGGCCAATTATAAGACACTGCAAGGAACCACGAGTAATTCAGAGAAAATAGTAGTGAATAGTTACATCTAGAAAATTAATACTTTAGAATATTAATTGTAAGGTTTAAAGCAAGACACCCATGAAAAACACACAAGGTTTCAAAAGAAGCCAGGGGAAAAATCATTTGGGCAAAAAATCAAATAGGATCCCAAGTCAAATTTATAGAAAATATTCCTTTATTAACTTTTGTTCGAGAATATGTTTGTATATTTTCAGAAAACAACTCCCAGACCATGTCGATTCCAGCAACAGAGAGGAATCGACAGGACTACTCCAGCCATGAAGACAGAAGAGAAGCAGTCCAGAGATGGAAGACGCTGATGTGGCCTTCCCATACTACCAGTTAGCAGCTGTGCATTACTGCAGGTTGCCCCGGACCAAACCAGAGAGAGTCGGACCTGCATTACCACCATTTGTCCACCATCCAGAACTGTAATGTCAGTGCTGACATGTACACATAAGGAACTGTTGGACATTGAAATTGGGTCTCAAAGGAACTGTTGACCCAGAAAGAAACTCACTACAGACTGATTCATTTGCCTGTCACCATAAACATTATTGCTGCTCTCATTTTCAGTTCTTATAAGTGTATTTCTAATAGCACATGATCTCACTCATCTAGGGTAAATAATGAACAACATAGACTGATGAACAAGAACAGACCCAGAAAGAAGGAGGCATGGATCAAACTGTCGGGCCTCAGAGGGAGGGTAGGGAAGGGTGGGGGTAAAGGGGAGAGATCAACCAAAGGACTTGTGTGCAAGCATATGAGCCTAACCAGCGGTTAAGGACAACAGGGGGGTGGGGGCATGTGTGGGGAAGGGTGTAGGAGGGGAATGGGGGATGAGGACAAATATGTGATACCTTAATCAATAAAGAAATTAAAAAAATAAAGCATTAATTTCTAGTGAAAATAAAGAAAAATAGTGAATAGAATAGAATTGTGATAGAACAAGTGGGAAAGGCATCAAAATGTAAGTCTATAGTCTAGAAAGGATGTTGTACACTGCAGAAATCCTTTAAATAGAGCATGTGCACATTTAATCCAATCGTTGAAAGCAATAGAATTCACTGCAAACTAGAATTAAACAGTACAACAGTTGAGAGACAAGCTTCCAAGTTCAGAGAATGTGGACAAAGTTGTTTGTATATGTGAAAAGGTCCAATGATTACAGCAGAAGGCCAATTATGGGACACTGCAAGGAACCACTAGTAATTCAGAGCAAATAATAGTGAATAGAAGAAAATTGTGATGGAACAAGTGGAATAGACATTAAAATGTAAATCTATAGTCTAGAAAGTTCTTGTCACAGTGCAGAAATCCATAAAATAGAGCAAGTGCACATGAAGCCAGTCTTTGAAAACACTAGAAGTCACGGAAAAGTAGCATTAACTGTATAACAGTTGAGAAACAAGTGTATATAGCTTCTCTAGTTCACAGAGGAGTGTATAAAGTTGTTTGTACATGTGGTGAAGTCCCAAAAGTACAGAAGAACGCCAATTATAGGACACTACAAGGAACCACTAGTAATTCAGAGCAAATAACAATGAATATGACTGAATTGTGAGAGAACAAGTGGAAAAGACATCAGAATGTAAGTCTGTAGTACAGAAAGATCGTTGTACACTGAAGAAAACCTTTTAAATATTGCAGAGTGCACATTAAACCAGACTTTGAAAGTACTAGAATTCACTGAAAAGTAGCATTAAGCTGGAAAAAAGTTGAGAGACAAGTTCATATAGCTTCTCTAGTTCACAGAGGAGTGTATAAAGTTCTTTGTAAATGTGGTTAACTCCCATAAGTAGAGGAAAAGGACAGTTTTAGGACACTGCAAGAAACCAGTAGTAATTCAGAACCAATAACAATGAATAAAACTGAACTCTGAGAGAACAAGTGGAAAAGACATCAAAATGTCACTCTACAGTGTGAATGGATGTAGTACCCTGCAGAAATATTTGAAATAGAGCAAGTGCACATTATACCAGTGTTTGAAAGCAATAGAATTCACTGCAAAGTAGCATTGAACTGTACAACAGTTGAGAGACAAGTGTATATAGCTTCTCAAGGTCAGAGAAGAGTGTACAAAGTTGTTTGTACATGTGGGGAAGTCCCATAATTATAGCAGAAGGCCAATAATAGGACACTGCAAACAACCGCTAGTAATTCAGATCAAATAATAATGAATATAACAGAATTGTGAGAGAAAAGAGGAAGTCACATCAAAACGTAAGACTATAGTCTAGAAAGGATGCTATACACTGCATAAATCCTTGAAATAGAGGAAGTGCACAATAAACCAGTCTTTGAAAGCAAAAGAATTCACTGCAAAGTAGCATTAAACTGTACCACAGTTGAGAGACAAGTTCATATGGCTTCTCAAGTTCAGAGAAGAGTGTACAAAGTTGTTTGTATATGTGTGGAGGTACCATCAGTAGAGCAAAAGGTAAATTATAGGACACTGCAAGAAACAAGTAGCAATTCAGAAGAAATAATAATGAATATAAGAGAATTGTGAGAGAACAAGTGGACAAGACATCAAAATGTAAGTCTATAGTCTAGAATGGATGTTGTACCCTGCAGAAATTC
Organism: Ia io; assembly: GCA_025583905.1. NCBI lineage: Eukaryota > Metazoa > Chordata > Mammalia > Chiroptera > Vespertilionidae > Ia > Ia io. Next base: position 80,538 of record JAJQQW010000094.1, on the reverse strand, counting down.
TTGAAATAGAGCAACTGCACATTAAACCAGTCTTTGAAAGCAAGAGAATTCACTGCAAAATAGCATTCAACTGTACAACAGTTGAGAGACAAGTGTATATAGCTTGTCAAGTTCAGAGAAGAGTGTACAACGTTGTTTGTACATGTGGGGGAGAACCATAAGTACAGGTGCAGGCCAATTATAGGACACTGCAAGGAACCACTAGTAATTCAGAGGAAATAATAGTGAATGGAATAGAATTGTGATAGGACAAGTGGAAAAGACATCAAAATGTAAGGCTATAGACTAGAAAGGATGTTGTACACTGCAGAAATCTTGAATTAGAGCAAGTGCACATTAAACCAGTCTTTGAAAGCACTAGAATTCACGGAAAAGTAGCATTAAACTGGAAAAAAGTTGAGAGACAAGTTTATATAGCTTCTCTAGTTCACAGAGTAGTATATAAAGTTGTTTGTAAATGTGGTTAAGTCCCATAAATAGAGCAGACAGCCATTTATAAGTCACTGCAAGAAACGAGTAGTAATTCAGAGACAATAACAATGAATAAACTGAATTGTGAGAGAACAAGTGGAAAAGACATCAAAATGTAAGTCTATAGTCTAGAATGGATGTTGTTCCCTGCAGAAATCCTTGAAATAGAGCAAGTGCACAAGAAGCCAGTCTTTGAAACCACTAGAATTCACTGAAAAGTAGCATTAAATTGTAAAACAGTTGAAAAACAAGTGTATATAGCTTCTCTAATTCACAGAGGAGTGTATAAAGTTGTTTGAACATGTGGTGATTTCCCAAAAGCACAGCAGGTCAATTATAGGACATTGCAAGGAACCACTAGTACTTCAGAGCAAATAACAATGAATATAACTGAATTGTGACAGAACAAGTGGAAAAGACATCAAAATGTAAGGCTATAGTATAGAAAAATATTGTAACCTGCAGAAATCATTGAAATAGAGCAAGTGCACATGAAGCCAGTTTTTCAAACCACTAGAATTCACTGAAAAGTAGCATTCAACTCTACAATAGTTGAGAGACAAGTGTATATAGCTTCTCAAGTTCAGAGAAGAGTTTTTAAAGTTTTTTGTACATCTGGTGAAGTTCCACAAGTAGAGCAGAGGGCCAATTATAGGGCACTGCAAGGAACCACTAGTAATTCAGAGCAAATAAGAGTGAATAGAACAGAATTGTGATAGGACAAGTGGAAAAGACATCAAAATGTAAGTCTATAGCCTAGAAAGGATGTTGTACACTGCAGAAATCTTGAACTAGAGCAAGTGCACATTAAACCAGTATTGAAAGTCCTAGAATTCACTGAAAAGTAGCATAAAGCTGGAAAAAAGTTGAGAGACAAGTTCATATAGCTTCTCTAGTTCACAGAGTAGATTATAGTGTTGTTTGTAAATGTGGTTAAGTCCCATAAATAGAGCAGACAGCCAGTTATAGGACACTGCAAGAAACGAGTAGTAATTCAGAGCTAATAACAATGAATAAACTGAATTGTGAGAGAACAAGTGGAAAAGACAGCAAAATGTAAGTCTATAGTCTAGAAAGGTCTTTGCACACTGCAGAAATCCTTGACATGGAGCAAGTGCACATGAAGCCAGTCTTTGAAAGCACTGGAATTCACTGAAAAGTAGCATTAAACAGGAAAAAAGTTGAGAGAAGTTTATATAGCTTCTCTAGTTCACAGAGGAGTTTGTAAAGTTGTTTGTAAATGTGGTTAAGTCCCATAAATAGAGCATACGGCCAGTTATATGACACTACAAGAAACCAGTAGGAATTCAGAGCCAATAACAATGAATATTACTGAATTGTGAGACAAGAGTGGAAGACATCAAAATGTGAGTCTATAGTCTAGAATGGATGTTGTACCCTGCAGAAATATTTGAAATAGAGCAAGTGCACATTAAACCAGTCTTTGAAAGCAATAGAATTCACTAAAAGTTGCATTCAACTGTAAAACAGTTGAGAGAAAAGTGTATATAGCTTCTCAAGTTCCGAGAAGAGTGTACAAAGTTGTTTGTACATGTGGGGAAGACCCAAAAGTACCAGGTCAATTATAGTAGGAACCAGGAGAGCAGGCCAATTATAAGTCTATAGACACTGCAAGGAACCAAGTGCACATTAGTAAAGTACTAGAGCAAATAAGCTGGAAAAAAGTGAATATTTAACAGAGTAGTTTATATTGTGATGTGGTTAAGTCCCATAAGAGAGGAACAAGTGCAAGAAACCAGTAGTACATCAAAATGTAAGTCTATAGTCTATAGTCTAAAGGATGTTGTACACTGCAGAAATCTTGAAATAGAGCAAGTGCACATTAAACCAGTCTTTGAAAGCAATAGAATTCACTGCAAAGTAGCATTAAACTGTAAAACAGTTGAGAGACAAGTGTATATAGCTTCTCAAGTTCAGAGAAGAGTGTACAAAGTTGTTTGTACATGTGGGGAAGTCCCATAGTACAGGAGAAGGCCAATTATAGGACACTGCAAGGAACCACTAGTAATTCAGAGCAAATAATAATGAATAGAACAGAATTGTGATAGGACAAGTGGAAAAGACATCAAAATGTAAGTCTATAGTCTAGAAAGGATGTTGTACACTGCAGAAATCTTGAACTAGAGCAAGTGCACATTAAACCAGTCTTTGAAAGTACTAGAATTCACTGAAAAGTAGCATTAAGCTGGAAAAAAGTTGAGAGACAAGTTCATATAGCTTCTCTAGTTCACAGAGTAGTTTATAAAAGTTGTTTGTAAATGTGGTTAAGTCCCATAAGTAGAGGAAAAGGCCAGTTTTAGGACACTGCAAGAAACCAGTAGTAATTCAGAGCCATTAACAATGAATATAAATGAATTGTGAGAGAACAAGTGGAAAAGACATCAAAATGTAAGTCTATAGTCTAGAAATGGATGTTGTACCCTGCAGAAATTCTTGAAATAGAGCAAGTGCACATTAAACCAGTCTTTGAAACCAATAGAATTCACTGCAAAGTAGCATTGAACTGTACAACAGTTGAGAGACAAGTGTATATAGCTTCTCAAGTTCAGAGAAGAGTGTACAAAGTTGTTTGTACATGTGGGGAAGTCCCATAATTATAGCAGAAGGCCAATAATAGGACACTGCAAGGAACCACTAGTAATTCAGAGCAAATAATAATGAATAGAACAGAATTGTGATAGAACAAGTGGAAAAGACATCAAAATGTAAGTCTATAGTCTAGAAAGGATGTTGTACACTGCAGAAATCTTGAAATAGAGCAAGTGCACATTAAACCAGTCTTTGAAAGCAATAGAATTCACTGCAAAAGTAGCATTAAGCTGGAAAAAAAATTGAGAGACAAGTTCATATAGCTTCTCTAGTTCACAGAAGTAGTTTATAAAGTTCTTTGTAAATGTGGTTAAAAGTCCCATAAGTCCCATAAGTAGAGGAGTGTAGTTTTTTTTAGAAAGTCCATCTAGGAAGATCTTTTCTAGAAAAATAGAGCACTGGACTGTTTGTAGGAAAAGGACAGTTTTAGGACACTGCAAGAAACCAGTAGTAATTCAGAGCAATTAACAATGAATATAAATGAATTGTGAGAGAACAAGTGGAAAAGACATCAAAATGTAAGTCTATAGTCTAGAATGGATGTTGTACCCTGCAGAAATTCTTGAAATAGAGCAAGTGCACACTAATCCAGTCTTTGAAACCACTAGAATTCACTGCAAAGTAGCATTGAACTGTACAAGAGTTGAGAGACAAGTGTATATAGCTTCTCAAGGTCAGAGAAGAGTGTACAAAGTTGTTTGTACATGTGGGGAAGTCCCATAATTATAGCAGAAGGCCAATAATAGCACACTGCAAACAACCGCTAGTAATTCAGATCAAATAATAATGAATATAACAGAATTGTGAGAGAAAAGAGGAAGTGACATCAAAACGGAAGACTATAGTCTAGAAAGGATGTTATACACTGCAGAAATCCTTGAAATAGAGCAAGTGCACAAAACCAGTCTTTGAAAGCAATAGAATTTACTGCAAAGTAGCATTGAGCTGTACAACAGTTGAGAGAAAAGTGTATATAGCTTCTCAAGGTCAGAGAAGAGTGCACAAAGTGGTTTGTACATGTGAGGAATTCCCAAAAGTACAGAAGGCCAATTATACGACACTGCAAGGAACCACTAGTAATTCAGATCAAATAACAATGAATATAACATGATTGTGATTGAACAAGTGGAAAAGCCATCAAAATGTAAGTCTGTAGTATAGAAAGATCTTTGTACACTGCAGAAAACCCTTTAAATAGAGCAAAGTGCACATTAAACCAGACTTTGAAACAACTAGAATTCACTGAAAAGCAGCATTAAACTGTAAAACATTTGAGAGACATGTTTATATAGCTTCTCAAGTTCACAGAGGAGTGTATAAAGTTTTTTTTACATGTGGTGAAGTCCCATCTGTAGAGCAGAAAGCCAATTATAGCCCACTGCAAGAAACCAGTAGTAATTCAGAGCAAATAACAATGAATATGACTGAATTGTGAGAGAACAACTGGCAAAGACTTCAAAATGTAAGTCTATAGTCGAGAAAGGATGTTGTTCCATGCAGAAATCCTTGAAATAGAGCACGTGGACTTTAAACCAGTGTTTGAAAGCAATAGAATTCACTGCAAAGTAGCATTCAACTGTACAACAGTTGAGAGACAAGTGTATATAGCTTGTCAAGTTCAGAGAAGAGTGGACAAAGTTGTTTGTACATGTGGGGAAGTCCCAAAAGTACAGTAGAAGGCCAATTATAGGACCCTGCAAGGAACCACTAGTAATTCAGAGCAAATAATAGTGAATAGAACAGAATTGTGATGGAAGAAGTGGAAAAGACATCAAACTGCAAGTCTATAGTCCAGAAAGGATGTTATATACTGCCGAAATCCTTGAAATATAGCAAGTGCACATTAAACGAGTGTTTGAAACCAAAAGATTTCACTGCAAAGTAGTATTCCACTGTACAACAGTTGGGAGACAAGTGTATATAGCTGCACGAGTTCAGGGTGGAGTGTACAAAGTTGATTGTATATGTGGGGAAGTTGCATGATTAGAGCAGAAGGCCAATTATAGGACACTGCAAGGAACCACTAGTATTTCAGAGCAAATAATAGTGAATAGAACAGAATTGTGAGAAGACAAGTGGAAAAGACAATAAAATGTAAGTCTATAGTCTAGAATGGATGTTGTACCCTGCAGAAATTCTTGAAATAGAGCAAGTGCACACTAATCCAGTCTTTGAAACCACTAGAATTCACTGCAAAGTAGCATTGAACTGTACAACAGTTGAGAGACAAGTGTATATAGCTTCTCAAGTTCAGAGAAGAGTGGACAAAGTTGTTTGTACATGTGGGGAAGTCCCAAAAGTACAGGAGCAGGCCAATTATAGGACCCTGCAAGGAACCACTAGTAATTCAGAGCAAACAATAGTGAATAGAACAGAATTGTGATGGAAGAACTGGAAAAGACATCAAAATGCAAGTCTATAGTCCAGAAAGGATGTTATATACTGCCGAAATCCTTGAAATATAGCAAGTGCACATTAAACGAGTGTTTGAAACCAAAAGATTTCACTGCAAAGTAGTATTCCACTGTACAACAGTTGGGAGACAAGTGTATATAGCTGCACGAGTCCAGGGAGGAGTGTACAAAGTTGATTGTATATGTGGGGAAGTTGCATGATTAGAGCAGAACGCCAATTATAGGACACTGCAAGGAACCACTAGTAATTCAGAGCAAATAATAGTGAATAGAACAGAATTGTGATAGGACAAGTGGAAAAGACATCAAAATGTAAGTCTATAGTTTAGAAAGGATGTTGTACACTGCAGAAATCTTGAACTAGCGCAAGTGCACATTAAACCAGTCTTTGAAAGTACTAGAATTCACTGAAAAGTAGCATTAAGCTGGAAAAAAGTTGAGAGACAAGTTCATATAGCTTCTCTAGTTCACAGAGTAGTTTATAAAGTTCTTTGTAAATGTGGTTAAGTCCCATAAGTAGAGGAAAAGGACAGTTTTAGGACACTGCAAGAAACCAGTAATAATTCAGAGCCATTAACAATGAATATAAATGAATTGTGAGAGAACAAGTGGAAAAGACATCAAAATGTAAGTCTATAGTCTAGAATGGATGTTGTACCCTGCAGAAATTCTTGAAATAGAGCAAGTGCACACTAATCCAGTCTTTGAAACCACTAGAATTCACTGCAAAGTAGCATTGAACTGTACAACAGTTGAGAGACAAGTGTATATAGCTTCTCAAGGTCAGAGAAGAGTGTACAAAGTTGTTTGTACATGTGGGGAAGTCCCATAATTATAGCAGAAGGCCAGTAATAGGACACTGTAACAACCGCTAGTAATTCAGATCAAATAATAATGAATATAACTGAATTGTGAGAGAAAAGAGGAAGTGACATCAAAACGTAAGACTATAGTCTAGAAAGGATGTTATACACTGCAGAAATCCTTGAAATAGAGCAAGTGCACAATAAACCAGTCTTTGAAAGCAATAGAATTTACTGCAAAGTAGCATTGAGCTGTACAACAGTTGAGAGAAAAGTGTATATAGCTTCTCAAGGTCAGAGAAGAGTGCACAAAGTGGTTTGTACATGTGAGGAATTCCCAAAAGTACAGGAGAAGGCCAATTATACGACACTGCAAGGAACCACTAGTAATTCAGATCAAATAACAATGAATATAACATTATTGTGATTGAACACGTGGAAAAGCCATCAAAATGTAAGTCTATAGTCTAGAAAGGATGTTGTACCCTGCAGAAATATTTGAAATAGAGCAAGTGCACATTATACCAGTCTTTGAAAGCAATAGAATTCACTGCAAAGTAGCATTCAACTGTACAACAGTTATCAAAAAAGTGTATATAGCCTCTCAAGTTCAGAGAAGAGTGTACAAAGTTGTTTTTACATGTGTGAAGTCCCATAATTATAGCCGAAGGTAAATTATAGGACACTGCAAAAAACAAGTAGCAATTCAGAGCAAATAATAATGAATATAACAGAATTGTGAGAGAAAAGAGGAAGTGACATCAAAACGTAAGTCTATAGTCTAGAATGGATGTTGTACCCTGCAGTAATTCTTGAAATAGAGCAAGTGCTCATTAAACCAGTCTTTGAAAGCAATACAATTCACTGCAAAGTAGCTTTCAACTGGACAACAGTGAGAGACAAGTGTATATAGCTTCTCAAGTTCAGAGAAGAGTGTACAAAGTTGTTTGTATATGTGGGGAGGTTCCATGATTAGAGCAGAAGGCCTATTATAGGACACTTCAAGGAACCACTAGTAATTCAGAGAAAATAATAGTGAATAGAACAGAATTGTGATGGACGAAATGGAAAAGACATCAAAATGTAAGTCTATAGTCTAGAAAGGTCTTTGCACAGTGCCGAAATCTTTGAACTAGAGCAAGTGCACAATAAACCAGTCTTTGAAAGCACTAGAACTCACTGAAAAGTAGCACTAAACTGGAAAATAGTTGAGAGACAAGTTTATATAGCTTCTCTAGTTCACAGAGGAGTTTATAAAGTTGTTTGTAAATGTGGTTAAGTCTCATAAATAGAGCAGAAGGCCAGTTATAGGACACTGCAAGAAAGCAGTAGTAATTCAGGGCCAATAATGAATATAACTGAATTGTGAGAGAACAAGTGGAAAAGAAATCAAAATGGACGCCTATAGTATAGAAAAAATATTGTAACCTGCAGAAATCCATGAGATAGAGCAAGTGCACATTAATCAGTCTTTGAAAGCAATAGAATTCACTGAAAAGTAGCATTCAACTGTACAAAAGGAGTTGGCGTTTCCGGGAAAAGGAGTTGGGGAAACATGGAACAATTCATTTTCTTAGAACTATAGAAAAGTAAAAAAATATTGAGAACACTAAGAAATGAAAAGGTATTAGGCTACTGTTCCAAGTAGTGTTTTAATGTGCCGTTAAAAAGCCGGTATGACACCCGTGTTAAAATGAAAACTCTCAGAGCTCAAAGCAACAGACCTGGGGATAGTGACAAAGTGTCTCTAGAACTCTTGGAATACGTTTTATTACCCGAACATCTCTACTGAATTTTGAAATACTTGGATTATGTATCCAAAGCGCTGTGAAGGTAGGATAGACTTTCAAGTGGTAATAAGGGTTAAAGTGCTGGTATATTTGTAACAAAACGCTGTTTAACCAAATTGGAATTCACAATGAATGAGCTTGAGTCACTGGCAGAAAGTGACTCCAACTCGGGAAATTCACAATGATAACCTAGGTGAATATATAAGAAAGTGCTTCAAACACTAGGAATACGTGAATAAAGGGCCTTAATAACTGTAATACATTGTTTCATGACATGGATATCGTTTTCAAAGAAAATAGAACCGAAACGGATATTCGTTACATTTATAATTCAGGGACAATTCGTTGGCGTTTTTGAGAATAACCTGATTAGGCCCTTAAACCAGAAGTGGTGACGTCACCAAGGGGGAGGGGCCACGTGGGCAGACTCAAGTGATCCCAGGTGATCATGATTTCACCAGGGGACCTGCTGGGAGTGATCACGTCATCGAGGTTATTTCTGGTGTTAAGGTTAGAGAATTGGTTTTCGGGCTAGGGTTAGAATTAGGATAATATTTCAGGATAGCTAGGTTTCAGGCGCAGGTTAGGGTTAGGTTTAGGGTTAGGGTTAGAGTTAGGAACAGGGTTAGGGTCAGGGTGTAGTAATATTGGCTATTCACAATGAATGAGCTTCAATCACTGGACAAATTGGAGTGTAGCACTGAGAATTTACATCTCCAGACTAGGGAAATATTTAGAAATGTGCTTGACACACTAGGAATACATATTCCAATAGACGGATTATCTGAACCTCACAATTTTGTCACTGCAAAATCTTGTTCAAACAGCTGAGAACCGAGTGTGACACTGTTAACATTTATTTTTCACGTCAAAAGGAGTTGGCGTTTTCGGGAAAATGAGTTGGTGAAACACTGAAAAATTCATTTTTCTAGAGCTGTAGAACAGTATGAAAGTATGGAGAACAATATGAAATCAAAATGTCAATTAGGCTAGTGTTCCAAGTAGTGTTTTAATGTGAATTTACAATGCCGATATGACACCCGTGTTAAAGTAAAAACTCTCAGAGCTCAAAACAACAGACCAGCGGGGTGTGTCAGAGTGGCTCTTGAACTCTTGGAATACGTTTCACCACCGGAATATCTCTACTGAATTTTGAAATACTGAGAATTTGTATCCAAAGCGCTGTGAAAGGTAGGATAGACTTTCAAGTGGTAATAACGTTTAAAGTGCTGTTATATTTGCAAAAAAAGCTGTTTAACCAAATTGGAATTCACAATGAATGAGCTTGAGGCTCTGGAAGTAAGTGACTCCAACTTGGGAAATTCACACTGATAACCTAGGTTAATATTGAAGAAAGTGCCTCAAACACTAGGAATACGTCAAAAAAGGCCCTTAATATCTGTAACGCTTTGTTTCATGACATGGAAATCGTGTTCAAAGAAGATAGACGCGAGTTTGCTACTGGTTACATTTATAATTCAGGGACAATGAGTTGTCGTTTTTGATAGAAGGCTGGTTAGGCCATTAAACCGCAAGTGATGATGTCACTAAGGGAGAGGGGCCAAGTAGGGAGGCCCTAGTGATCCCAGGTGATAATGATTGGGCCAAGGGAGTTGCTAGGAGTGATGACGTCATCGAGGTTAGTTTTGGTGTCAGGGTTAGAGAATTGGGCTTGGGGCTAGTGTTAGGGTTAGTATAAGAGTTCGGACTAGGTAGGGTTGAGTCTCAGGTTAGGGCTAGGTTTAGGGTTAGGATTAGAGGGTTAGGTAGGGCCAGGGTTAGGGCCAAGGTGTAGTAATATTGGCTATTCACAATGAATGAGCTTCAATCACTGGACAAATTGGAGTGTAGCACTGAGAATTTACATCTGCAGAATTGGGAAATATTAAGAAATGTGCTTCACACACTAGGAATACATAATCTAATAGACTGAATATCTGAACAGCACAATTTTGTCACTGCGAAAACTTGTTCAAACAGCTGAGAACCAAGTGTGACACTGTTAACATTTATTTTTCTTGTGAAAAGGACTTGGTGTTTTCGGGAAAATGAGTTGGTGAAACACTGAGAAATTCATTTTCCTAGAGCTATAGAACAGTATGAAAGTATTGAGCACAATATGAAATCAAAATGTCAGTTAGGCTAGTGTTCCAAGTAGTGTTTTAATGTGCATTTACAATGCGGGAATGACATCCGTGTTAAAATAAAAACTCTCAGAGCTCAAAACAACAGACCAGCGGGATGTGTCAGAGTGGCTCTTGAACTCTTGGAATACGTTTTACCACCGGAACATCTCTACTGAATTTTGAAATAATGAGAATTTGTATCCAAAGCGCTGTGAAAGGTAGGATAGACTTTCAAGTGGTAATAACGTTTAAAGAGCTTGTATATTTGTAAAAAACGCTGTTTAACCAAATTGGAATTCACAATGAAGTAGCCTGAGGCTCTGGTGGAAAGTGACTCCAACTCGGGAAATTCACAATGATAACCTAGGTTAATATCCAAGAAAGTGCTTCAAACACTGGGAATACGTGCATATAGCCCCTTAATATCTGTAACGCATTGTTTCATGACGTGGAAATCGTCTTCAAAGAAGATAGAACCGAGTTTGCTACTGGTTACATTCATACTTCAGGGACAATGAGTTAGCCTTTTTAATAGATAGTAGGTTATGCCATTAAGCTTGAAGTGATGACGTCACCAAGGGGGAGGGGCGACCTGGGCAGGCCCAAGTGACCCCAGGTCATAATGATTTGGCCCTGGGACCTGCTGGAATTGATGACGTCATCGAGGTTAGTTGTGGTGTTACGATTAGAGAATTTGGTTGGGGCTAGGGTTAGGGTTAGGATAAGGGTTCTGGCTAGGTCGGGTTCAGGCACAGGTTAGGGCTAGGTTAGTGTTAGTATTAGAGGGTTAGGGATAGGGTAAGGGTCAGGGTGTAGTAATATTGGGTATTCACAATGAATGAGCTTCAATCACTGGACAAATTGGAGTGCAGCACTGAGAATTTACATCTCCAGACTAGGGAAATATTTAGAAATGTGCTTCACACACTAGGAATACATAATCTAATAGACTGAATATCTGAACAGCACAATTTTGTCAGTGCGAAAACTTGTTCAAAGAGCTGACAACCAAGTGTGACACTGTTAACATTTATTTTTCACGTCAAAAGGAGTTGGCGTTTTCGGAGAAATGAGTTGGTGAAACACTGAAAAATTCATTTTCCTAGAGCTGTAGAACAGTAGGAAAGTATTGAGAACAATATGAAATAAAAAGGTCAGTTAGGCTAGTGTTCCAAGTAGTGTTTAAATGTGCATTTACAATGCCGGTATGACACCCGTGGTAAAATAAAAACTCTCAGAGCTCAAAACAACAGACCAGCGGGGTGTGTCAGAGTGGCTCTTGATCTCTTGGAATACGTTTTACCACCGGAACATCTCTACTGAATTTTGAAATACTGAGAATTTGTATCCTAAGCGCTGTGAAAGGTAGGATCGACTTTCAAGTGGTAAAAACGTTTAAAGAGCTGGTATATTTGTAAAAAACGCTGTTTAACCAAATTGGAATTCACAATGAAGTAGCCTGAAGCTCTGGGAGTACGTGACTCCAACTCGGCAAATTCACAATGATAACCTAGGTTAATATCTAAGAAAGTGCCTCAAACACTAGGGATACGTCAAAAAAGGCCCATAATATCTGTAACGCAGTGTTTCATGACATGGAAATCATGTTCGAAGAAGACAGAACCGAGTTTTCTATCGGTTACATTTTTACTTCAGGGACAATGAGTTGTCGTTTCTGATAGAAGGCTGGTTAGGCCATTAAACCGGAAGTGATGACGTCACCAAGGGGGAGAAGCCATGTAGGGACACCCAAGTGATCCCAGGTGATAATGATTTGGCCAGGGGACCTGCTAGGGGTCATGACGTCATCGAGGTTAGTTCTGTTGTTATGGTTAGAGAATTGGATTTTGGGCTGGGGTTAGGGTTAGGATAAGGGTTCAGGCTAGCTAGGGTTGAGTCTCAGGTTAGGGCTAGGTTTAGGGTTAGGATTAGAGGGTTAGGGTCAGGGTTAGGGTCAGGGTGTAGTAATATTGGGTATTCACAATGAATGAGCTTCAATCACTGGACAAATGGGAGTGCAGCACTGAGAATTTGCATCTCCAGACTAGGGAAGTATTTAATAATGTGTTTCACACACTAGGAATACATATTCCAATAGACTGAATATCTGAACCTCACAATTTTTTCACTGCGAAATCTTGTTCAAACAGCTGAGAACCGAGTGTGACACTGTTAACATTTATTTTTCCCGTCAAAAGGAGTTGGCGTTTCCGGGAAAATTAGTTGGTGAAACACTGAAAAATTCATTTTCATAGAGCTGTAGAACAGTATGAAAGTATTGAGAACAATATGAAATCAAAAGGTCAGTTAGGCTAGTGTTCCAAGTTGTGTTTTAATGTGCATTTACAATGCCGGTATGACACTCGTGGTAAAATAAAAACATTCAGAGCTCAAAACAACAGACCAGCGAGATATGAAAGAGTGGCTCTTGAACTCTTGGAATACGTTTTACCACCGGAACATCTCTACTGAATTTTGAAATACTGAGAATTTGTATCCAAAGCGCTGTGCAAGGTAGGATAGACTTTCAAGTGGTAATAACGTTTAAAGAGCTTGTATATTTGTAAAAAACGCTGTTTAACCAAATTGGAATTCACAATGAATGAGCTTGAGTCTCTGGAAGGAAGTGACTCCAACTCGGGAAATTGACAATGGTAACCTAGTTTAATATCGAAGAAAGTGCCTCAAACTCTAGGAATACGTGAATATAGGCCCTTAATATCTGTAACGCATTGTTTCATCACGTGGAAATCGTCTTCAAAGAAGATAGAACCGAGTTTGCTACTGGTTACATTTATAATTCAGGGACAATGAGTTGTCGTTTTTTATAGAAGGCTGGTTAGGACATTAAACCGGAAGTGATGACGTCACCAAGGGGGAGGAGCCACGTAGGGAGGCCCTAGTGTTCCCAGGTGATAATGATTGTTCCCGGGGACCTGCTAGGAGTGATGATGTCATCGAGGTTAGTTTTGGTGTCAGGGTAAGAGAATTGGGCTTGGGGCTAGGGTTAGGGTTAGGATAAGGGTTCGGGCTAGGTAGGGTTCAGGCTCAGGTTAGGGATAGGTTTAGGGTTAGGATTAGAGGGTTAGGGACAGGGTTACGGTCAGGGTTTTGTAATATTGGGTATTCACAATGAATGAGCTTCAATCACTGGACAAATTGGAGTGTAGCACTGAGAATTTACATCTGCAGACTAGGGAAATATTTAGTAATGTGTTTCACACACTAGAAATTCATATTCCAATAGACTGAATATCTGAACCTCACAATTTTGTCATTGCGAAATCTTGTTCAAACAGCTGAGAACCGAGTGTGACACTGTTAACATTTATTTTTCCCATGAAAAGGACTTGGTGTTTTTGGGGAAAAGGAGTTGGTGAAACACTGAAAAATTCATTTTCCTACAGCTATAGAACAGTATGGAAGTATTGAGAACACTATGAAATCAAAATGTCAGTTAGGCTGGTGTTCTAAGTAGTGTTTTAATGTGCATTTAAAAAGCCGGTATGACACCCGTGTTAAAATAAAAACTCTCAGAGCTCAAAACAACAGACCAGCATCATGTGTCAGGGTGGCTTTTGCACTCTTGGAATACGTTTTAGCACCGGAACATCTCTACTGAATGTTGAAATACTGAGAATTTGTATCCAAAGCGCTGTGAAAGGTAGGATAGACTCTCAAGTGTTAATAATGGTTAAAGTGCTGGTGTATTTGTAAAAAAAAACGCTGTTGAAACAAATTGGAATTCACAAGGAAGGAGCTTGAGACACTGGAAGAAAGTGACTCCAACTCGGGAAATTCACAATGATAACCTAGGTTAATATCTAAGAAAGTGCTTCAAACACTAGAAATACGTGAATAAAGGGCCTTAATATCTGTAACACATTGTTTTCATGACAAGGAAATCGTGTTCAAAGAACATAGAACCAAGTTAGATACTGGTTACATTTATAATTCAGGGACAATGAGTTGGCGTTTCTGAAAGAAGCCTGGTTAGGCCATGAAACCGGAAGCGATGACGTCACCAAGGGGGAGGGGCCACATGGGCAGGCTCAAGTTATCCCAGGTGATAATGATTTGGCCAGGGGCCCTGCTGGGAGTGATGACATCATCGAGGTTAGTGCTGGGTTAGGGTTAGAGAATTGGCTTTCGGGCTAGGATAAGCCTTTGCCTTTGCCTTTGCCTTTGCCTTTGCCTTTGTCTTTACCTTGGCCCTGCCCTTGGCCTTGGCCCTGCCCTTGGCCTTGGCGTTGGCCTTGGCCTTCGCTTTGCCTTTGCCTTTGCCTTGCATGTACCTTGCCTTTGCCTTGCCTTTCCATTTGCATACTCACTCTGATTGGCTATGGGCATAGTGAAGGTATGGTCAATTTACATGTTTGTCTATTATTAGGTAGGAAAAGGAATTATACAGAAGAATTTGTGCCACCTTTGGTATGAATAACCAAATATTTATTAAAATGGACGCATTGACGGTGATATATTAATGATAAGAATATGTGTCACTGCCCTTACTGGTTTGACTCAGTGGATACCAAGACGGTCTGCAGACTAAACGGTCCCAGGTTCAATTCTGGTCAAGGGCATGTAGCTTGGTTGTGGGCACACTGCAAGTAGAAGTTGTGCAGAGACTGCTGATTGATGTTTGTAATTCTCTACACCTCACTTCCGCTCTGTACAATCAATAATACATACATACGTATATATATATTTTTTTTAAAGAATATCTATCAGAAAAAAAGATGCATTATTTTTTAATTACTTTATTGATTAAGGTATCACATATTTGTCATCAACACCCACCATAAAGATGCATTATTAATGTAACTTTACTTAATCTCCAAGTATTTCTGAAACATAAATTAAAGCACAAAAATACTTAGAAAAATAAAGTTCTCTATGAAAATGGAATGTAAATCCATGGAAACTTGGAAATCTGTGAAGAACAGGACAGATTAAAAGAGGTCATGAACCAATTACGCAGACAGATATGGTCAGCATTATGAATTTGTAATGATGGCTTCAGTTTCATGCACACGTCAAGATTTATGAAACACTATAGTCAACACATGTAATTTACTCATTGCAGTTTTTATCAATGGTCCAAGAGAAAACAAATATAAGTTCAGCTATTCTGGAAGAACAGGTTTGGTAACTCTATATTCAATCCCCCTACTTATGCCCTCTGGGTGAGAGTCTCATCATCTCAATGACAGAAAATGTAACAAACAATGAAGAACTTTCACCCAAACCCAAAAAAGCCACATCCCTGGACTAAAGACAGCCTTTGTCTCCATGTTTTCCCCCCTGTATGAAGTCTCTGATGTTTACGAAGGGCAGTGTCCATGGGTAAAAGATTTCCCACATTCACTGCATTGATAAGGCTTTTCTCCAGTGTGAACTCTCTGATGATATTGGAGACCACTGCTACATGTAAAACATTTTCCACATTCACTGCAATGATAAGGCTTTTCTCCATTGTGAACTCTCTGATGATATTGGAGAGCATTGCACCCTTTAAAAGATTTTCCACATTCACTGAATTTATAAGGCGTTTCCCCTGTATGAAGTGTGTGATGTTTACGAAGGGCAATGCGATAGGTAAAGGATTTCCCACAATCACTGCATTTATAAGGCTTCTCTCCTGTATGAACTCTCTGATGACTACGAAGGCTAGTATTCTGGGTAAAATTTCCCACATTCACTACATTTATAAGGCTTTTCTCCCATATGAACTCTCTGATGTTGATGAAGGATGTGTTTAGAGGTAAAACATTTTCCACATTCACTGCATTGATAAGGCTTTTCTCCTGTATGAAGTCTCTGATGACAATAAAGATGACTGCTAGTGCTGTAAGCTTTCCCACATTCACTACATTTATAAGGCTTTTCTCCAGTGTGAACTCTCCGATGACGATGAATACTGTTACTGGTAAAAGATTTCCCACACTCATTGTACTCAGGAGGCCTTTCTCCTGTGTGAACTCTATGCTCATAATGGAGGACACTGCTACCGGTAAAAGTTTTTCCACATTCACTGACCTCATAAGGCCTTTCTCCAGTGTGCAAAGCTTTGTGATTACCTAGGCTGTTACTACTGCTAAAAGCTTTCCCAAATTCACTACACTGAGAAGGCCTTTCTCCATTGTGACCTTGCTGTTGATAATGAAAGCTAGTATATTTGGTAACATTTTTCCACATTCACAGCTATCAAAACACTGACTTCCAACATAGACACCTTTTTCCAAAATAAATATGTGGGTAAAACTAATGTCTTCCTTACATTCTTTTCTAGTGTAATCATTTTTTTTTTCCCTTTGAAACGTCATCCCACACGTCAAAATTGCAGTTGGACTGTCTCTGGTCTGAGTACCCTTTAGGTGGAGATGTCCTGACCAGTTAAAGACACCATGCCCAACCTCCCCACATGTGAAACGATTCTGTGATACATTGAAATTGCAGCTGTTTGCAAATGAGATCCTGTCCACACCTGTATTGAAAGTGTCTCTCACGTGCTGTTGGTGAAATTTTACACAGCAGTAAAACGGTTTTGCACATGCGCCACACCTCAACAGTATCTGTCCGTGTTGTGTTCTCTGCAGATCAGTCAAGTGGAAAATGTTTCTCAAGACGAGCCCACAACTCTCACAGGGGTGGCTCTTCTGGGAAGACAAGGCTACCTTGGGATTCTTGCCTGTGACACTCTTACAGAAACCTTCTGTTCAGTCGGGGTCTCAACTTTCTCTGCTCCACAGCAGCAACCTGAACAAAAGGAAAATCTGGTGAAGTACATGTTGATGTTATGAAATCACAGTATCTTTACCATAAATATTTATCAGTTATGACTAGAGAGATTTTCTAGACAAGTAAAGTAGACTCTGAGGAAATCGCTCTTAAAGTACATAACGTGGTCAGTCAACAATGAAAATATCACCACTGGAAGGACAGAAGCACAGGATGGGATACAAAGAGGAGAAGAATTCTCTACTCATTGTTCCTGCAAAAAGGCTTTTTTGAGGACCTTACCTGCTGGCCATGTGAGTCCATATAGAATCATTTGAAGGTGCTCATACCCATAAACATTAATTGTATTAGAGCACACGAGGTTCAACGTCAATATAATAATACTTGTGCACTCCAAGGTGGTGCAGGCATGGTCCAACATTGGTTTGCAGTAAAGAGAGACCTGTGAAAGAGGCAAAGGTGCAAAGTCCAGAGAGGTTAAGGTTATCCGTGGGCTGGAAATCGGAGTAGAAATGATCACTATTCAACCTGTGTCGTTGGCAAAGTATCAATAATAACCCAAAACAAGCATAACTGGGTAAGGACTGGGCAACAGTAAGAAAACACTGATGAATAAAATGAGTTTCTAGTTATGAATGTAATAAAGGTCAGGCGTGAAAGCTTCCCCAACGACCCTTCACCAAGGCAAGACCGCCTGTGGGTCCACTGTGTCATTCATAAAGTCACATTTCTTCTGTGATGCACAAATGATTCTTCCCCTTAAAGCTCATTTGAGCCATTGCATGGGATAAATTATGCGAATCTTCAAAGAAAAACAGAAAAGATGGATGATCAACGCTGTGGTAGAACAACAAAGGACAAATGAGATCACAGGCAAAAGACCTATCTGAGTGACATCAGAAAATTGGCAGGAGCAGAAATATGAGCATCTCCCCCCCCCATCCCAGTGTAAGTAGACAGCTATGCATGAACAAAGAAGCCCACAGGAAATGGGAATAAGGGTACCATGGAGACAAACAGTATTACAGACACAAATAAAGGAGAACTGTACAGAAAGGATGACTGGAATGATTGGGTGAAAAACATACGTGAAGACACCCACAGTCAAAAACAAGGGTCCTCCAGCAGCCTCTGTGCTTCTGCTATCATTGGCCATAGTGGCTTCTTCAAAAAATACTGGAAATCATTGTGTTTAAAAACCACAGACTGCCTTGGCCAGTATTGCTCAGTTGGTTGGAGCATCGTCCTATATAACAAAGCGTCTAGGATTCAATTTCCAGGCAAGGCACATATCAGTATGCAGGTTCCATTTCCAGTTAGTTTGTGTGCAGAAGGCAGCTGATTGATGTTTTCCCCTCCCTCACACTGATGTTTCCCTCCTTCTCTCTCTCTCTCTCTCTCTCTCTCTCTCTCTCTCTCTCTCTCTCTCTCTCTCTCTCTCTCTCTCTCTCTCTTTTATCTGAAACCAATATTAAACAAAGAAATAAGAACTTCAAGGTAGCCATAGCCAGTTTGGCTCAGTGGATAGAGCATCAGACTGCAAACTAAAAGGTCCCAGGTTCTTTCCCAGTCAAGGGCACATGCCCAGGTTGTGGACTCGATCCCGGGGTGGGGGCGGTGGGGGGGGGGGGGGGGGGGACTTGCAGGAAGCAGCCAATCCATGATTTTCTATCATCATTGATGTTTCTATCTCTCTCTCTCTCTCTGCCTTCCTCTCTGAAATCAATAATGTGTATATATATATATATATATATATATATATATATATATATATATATATATATATATATATTATATGTATTTTCAGTACCCAAACACAAAAATAGAACTCAAAAAAAGTTTAGAGACAAAGTAAATAAAAAGACCACTTACCAAAATTCATTTACAAAATTCAGAAAATGCAATTCTAAGAGGACTTTTCATAGGGGTAAATGCTTACATTATGAAAACAGATCTCAAAAAACCTAACCTACCATCTCAGGAATCTAGAAACACAACAAGAATGTAAACCCAGACCTCATTTCCCACAGGGCTGGAGGGAGGAAGTGCTGCTGTGAATGAAAGCTGAGGCACCTACCAGACCCAGGTAGCCGCAATGAATGACGGGCTGATACCTTTAGATGCACTTTGAAAATAAATCTAAAACACATTCTCTCTAGACGGCAACAGGATTAGACTTGAAGAGTGATTTGACACGTTAGAAAGCTCACAGCTTCCTTCCTGGAGGAAAGAGAAAACCAGGGACAGGACCCAGGGCCTACACAACAGAGAGGAAGAGAGAGATAGAAACATCTATGATGAGGAGCCAAGATGGCGGCGGAGTTGAACGGCTGATCTGTTGCCTCGCATGGCAGTTTCGGAAATACAACTAAAAGATGGACTGGTGAGCGTGGCAACTCCTGCTCGCGTCTCCCCAGGCCGGGGCGGCTGCTCCTCTCAGTCAGCACCTCAGCCGGGGCCATGAGCTCGTGGGCGGCCGCGGCAGCTGCTGTGGCGGCGGCCGTGGACTCGGCTCAGTGGCTCTCGGTGAAGGAAGAGACCATCTTTCTGCAGGACAGGCCCATCCGCGTCACCGACCTGGCCAAGCTGCCCAGTGAGATCCTCGGGGCCCCGGAGGCCGCCGACACCGACTTGGAGGATTTTTAGGATTTCCCGTCTTACATTCAAGTCCTTTAGCCATTTTGAGAGAGGAGAACCGAGAAGGCGGAAAAGTTAAACAAATGAACTGCGCCGCGCACAGCAATTTCAAAAATACAACTGGAGGACAGAGCGTCTGCCACCCAGAACCACAGGAGAGCTGGCTGAAGGGTGGATTTACAGCTAAGAGGGAAGAGGAAAGAGCGAACTCAGAGGTGCTGAGGTGCGGAGGCACGTGGTTCAGGCTGGTGGCGGGGGAAGGGTCGTGCGGCTTTTTTTCCAACCCTAGGGAGATTAGCTCCCCATCACCCTGAAATCCAGCTTCTGGGGACTCGCGGGGAGACCCAGACGCCTGCGGGGAGAGGCTGGACTCTCAGCCTTCGTGTCGGAGAGTGGGAGTAACTTCCTTGCGGAGGTGCGCCCAGCAATCAGTGTTTGCTGCGCTAGAGTGCGGAACGAGGGGGCTTAGAAACGTGGAAAGCAGAAAAAGCAGACTTGCAGCCATTGCGGTTCGCCACGCCATGGCCTGGTGGCGCCCTGAGACACCACCCCCCCCCCTGGGACCCGCCCCGCACGTTTTGCAGACCCGCCCCACACGTTTTGCAGACCCACCTGGGCTCCAAGCACCGGCTTTTGCATGTGGGTGGCCTGCCTTGTGGCAGCTTGACCAGATGAACTGCGGTTCTAGTTGGACAGCTCCAGGGCCGCTTAGACAGGAGGAGGAAACCAGTTTTTACTGTAACTCCTGCTGAGTGGCCTCAGACAGTAGCTGACCTGCACCCCATTGGAGACCCAGAAAAACGAGGGCATCTAGTGGTCGGTGTGAGATGACACCAGATTTCAACCACTCGCATAAGGGACACATTCAAGAGGCAGACTCAGTGAGCGCCAAAGCCTTGCTGCAACAAGATCCGGCCCATAAACGTGTCTCCTGCACAGCAACTCTTCCTTTATAGACACAGAGGGTCCTCACGGACAATTGGCCAGGAGGACAATTCCTCCCAGTGACACCAACAACAATCAAGACTTAACTATACAAAGGAGGACCAAGATGGAGGCATAGGGCGGAAGCCTGATTGTTGCCTACCACAACAATTTTGAGACTACGACGGGAGAGCAGAGCAGACACCATCCAGAACCACCGGAGGGCTGGCTAAGCAGATGCTCTACAACTAGAATAAAAGAGAGGGGTACGCGGTTTGATGCTGATGCCGGTGACCCAAAGATCACACTTTAAGAACTACGGCTCAGGCGACACAATGGCAGCCTGGAATGTGCTCGGCGCAGTTCCCCCGGCGGTTTCTGGCTGAGGGGACGGCTCCACTCACACTGCCAAGCACGGACAGACGAGCCCCTGAGAGACATGGGGTGGGAGACTTCGCGCTTGCTGACCTCCGAGTCCTTCAAGAATCTCAACGCCCTGGAAGCGGCCAGGTGCGCACGCTCGGCGACTGGCCACCGCTGCAGACCCAAGGGCCGACACAGCGACCCCGGACCAGCCCGCCACCGCGCACCAGGCACACCGGAGCTTCGCTGAGCCCGCCGCCCAACGAGTTCTGCGGCAGCCGCCCTGGAGCTCTGAGAAAATGGCCGAAGGAATTGCTGAGAGGGAATTGACCAACAGGAATTGGGATCAAGAAGACAAAACCCCGCTGGGTCCTGGGTCCGGGTGAGGCCATGCGCCCCTGGGTCCGGGTGAGGCAGGGAACTGGGTCAGGGTGGGGCTGGGTCCTGGGTCCGGGCGAGGCCACATGCCCCTGGATCCGGGTAAGGCTACACCCCCTGGGTCCGGGTGAGGCTGGGTCCCGGGACTGGGTGGGGCCGCACCCCTGGGTCCAGGTGAGGCTATGCGCCCCTAGGTCTGGGTGAGGCTGGATCCTGGGTCCGGTTGGGGCCGTGCGCCCCAGGACCTGGGTGAGGCCACGCGACCCTGGGTCTGGGAGAGGCCACGTGCCCCTGGGTCTGGGTGAGGCCACGCGCCTCTGGGTCCGGGTGAAGCTGTATCCCAGGCCCGGGTGAGGCCGTGTGCCCCTGGATCTGGGAGAGGCTGGGTCCCAGGTCCGGGTGAGGCCTCGCGCACCTGGGTCCGGGTGAGGCCACGCGACCCTGGGTCCGGGTGAGGCCACATGCCCCTGGGTCCGGGTGAGGCCACACACCCCTGGGTCCGAATTGGAAAAGAAGTAAAAGTAGTATAAATGAAAGACAGGACATTACACCTGACATTGAAGCACAATGGTGCATAAGAATTGTTGACAAATGACATGAACTTACATGGAGAAAACTGTAAAGAACTTGTTATGCTCAGATTTCATGATCCCCAGAGACCACCAGGGAGCAGCCAAGCACAATGCAAAAGCAAAAGAACCTTTATTCGTGCTAGCACGAGCTCCCGTCTCCAACAGTCACCAGCACAGCGGTGGGAGAGAGAGAGAGGCTTGGGAAAACAAAGGCTTTATAGGGGGTCCAAAGCAGTGGGCAGGGGGAACGTTCGTGGCCCCAGTCGATTGGTCAGGGGGCAGGATCAGGGGTCTGGTTACGCAAGGGTACTGTGCAGTTTGCCTAATTTGGACTGAGTCCACTTCTCTGCATTCCTATTGGCAGGTTTGTGCAACTGTTACATTCTCGCGGTTTACAGGGAAGGGCAGCAAGAAGAGTTGCAGAACGGCGGGTACAGAACAAAAGAAACATTATAAAAGTTACAAAAAGAACTTCATGGAGTCAACCTAGTTTAGCGCTATCAAACTCACTATAAACTTCCAAAATTAATTTAAAAAATTCAGAGCGCTAGCGAGGTGGCTTGGTTTGTGAGAGTGTGGATCCGATGGGCCAAGGTAGTGGGTTTGATTTTCCATCAGGGTACATGCAGGGGGCAGCCAATGAATAAAAATATGGGTGGAAAAGAACAATGTCTGTGTCTCACTCACTTTAAAAGCAATAAACAAATCCTACCTTACATACTAAAATATAATATGCAAATCACCCAAAAGGCTGAATGCCCAGTCGCTATGACAAGCACTGACCACCAGGGAACAAAAGCTCAACACAGCAGCTGCTCTTCCTCATCCCCACCTCCCACCCCCCACCCCCCCACCCCCTGAGCTGGTAAGAGGACGCAGGCTGACAGCCAAAACAGGTGCGGGGGGCGGTGAGTGGGTGGGGGACCCCCTCATCGTCCAGCCTACTGCCCTAAAGAGGATTGGAGAGGAAGTAAAGAAGGCACCAATCCCTGATTAAGATAAGGCCCAAATAAATATAGACGTGGGACAGCTCTAGACTGATTCACAAGGCCACTTATGGAGAGCTCCAGGAAATCCTGTCAAAATGTGGAGCCCTGCGCTTGTGCAGCTGAGACCAGGATCCCAAATAACTTTGAGTCGGAGCGAGAAAAAAAAAGACCCCTTCACACAGGCCCCACTCCAGGCCCCCTGTCCCGTATTCCCTGTCCATGCCCCCCCTCGGGCGTCATCTCCTTCTGGCTCCACAGAGAGAGCAGCTGGGTGGCCGCAAGCCCAGGACTGTGGATCTGGCAGGTTGGGCTCTCAGCCTCCATGTGCAACACTTTCCAGCGCCCCTGCCGGCTCTGTCAACACCTGTGCACCGGTGGACTTGGGGCGCCAGAGTCTGCAAAGGAGAGGACTTTGGGGTGGGGGAAGGGTGCACCCAACCTAGGCCTGGAGCCAGCTTGGCTCTGCACAGCCGCTGCCCTGATGAAAGTGCGCATCCAAGTTGTGGGTGTCCACTTGGCCGAGACCAAGAGGCTGGGGGCAGAGGCGGGGCAGCAGGGCTGGTGTCCCTGGGGAACATGGTGGGTGCAAGAAAATGTGCACCCGGCCACCAGTAGTAAATAAAAAAAAAAAATTTTTAAAAAAAGTTCCAGGATAAAATATCAACATACAAAAATATCAGTTCCATTTCTAAATACTAACAGTGGATTTTTTGATAAAGAAAGGAAGAAAGGACCCTCAGTGGTGTTGCTCAGTTGATTGATCATTTTCCCATGAACTGACAGGCCACCAGTTCTATTGCTGGTCAGAGCACATGCCCAGGTTGTGGGCAAGAACCCAGGTAGGGAGCGTGCAGGAGGCAGCTGATCGCTGTTTCTCAGCTGGATGTTTCACTCTCTCTCTCTCCATTCCTCTCCTTCTAAAAAAAAACAACAACAACATTAAAAAAATAAATGAAGGAAACAGTCAAGTTTAAAATAGCAATAAAAAGAATAAAATACTCAGGAATAAATTTAACCATAAAGATGTAACATCTGTACACCTAACGCTAGAACACAGTGGTGAAAGAATGGGAGAAACCACAAAAAGTGAAAAGATATCTGGTGTTCTTGCATTTGAAAAATTAATATCCTTAAAATCCTGTTCTGCCCAAAGCAATCTCCAAATCAAATTCAATCTGGATGATAACTCCAATCTCAGAAACCTCAAATGATCTCAAATAGCAAACTTAATCTTAAGCAAGAACAAGCGTGGTGGCATCACAGTTGCTGTATTCAATCTATTACAAAGCCAAAGCAATCAGTTTGGTATTGAAATACAACAAAAAAAAACAAAGGCAAAAAAACACAAAAAAACCCCAGGCCCATAGGTTCAGGTAATCTTTGACAAAACCACAAGAAATCTTAAAAAAGGACAGTTTCGCCCGGACCAGTTTGGCTCAGTGGATAAAGCATTGGACTGTGGACTTACGGGTCCCACGTTCGATTCCGGTCAAGGGCATGTACCTTGGTTGCGGGCACATCCCCAGTGGGGAGTGTTCAGGAGGCAGCTGATCAATGTTTCTCTCTCATCCATGTTTCTAACTCTCTATCCCTCTCCCTTCCTCTCTGTAAAAAAAAACAGTAAAATATATTTTAAAAAAAAAAAAAAAGGAAAAAAAAAAAAAAGGACAGTTTCTTCAATGAGGGTTATTGAAAAAACAGGTACTCATATGGAAAAACAACAAAAGCACTGATAAACATTTTTCAGATTGCATGAAAAAAATTAAAAACGTCCATGTTAAAACTTTGAAGTTCTTCAAGATGACCCAGGGAAACCGATTGGAGACTTGTTTTGGACATGATTTCTGGGATGTGGCACCAACCACCGGGCAACAAAAGAGAAAATCAACAGTCAGAGCTAAAACAAATCAAAGTGCTTTTTCCCAGCACAAAAGCAATAACAAAATGAAATGAAAAGGAAATCAACTGGAGGATGGGAGACCATACTTGGAAATCATCATAGGAATATATTGAAGATATGTGCATTTGGATCAGATCAACCAAATAAAGCAAATATTGTGATACAGAGAGAAAGTCATGTTATGTTACACAATAATAAAGGCCACAAAGAAGACAACAGTGTTGCTGAAAACATTCTATATCAGCGGTCAGCAAACTCATTAGTCAACAGAGCCAAATATCAACAGTACAACGATTGAAATTTCTTTTGAGAGCCAAAATTTTTAAACATAAACTATATATAGATAGGTACATTGTTATTAACTTAATTAGGGTACTCCTAAGCTGGCCTTTGCTAAAAACTCAAAGGGCCAAAGAGCCGCATGTGGCTTGCGAGCCACAGTTTGCCGAACACTGTTCTGCATCAATTCATTAAAATCACTTTATGGGTAAACACTGGTAGAAATTGAGCCTGATGGAAAAATAGCCACACTAGACTTCCTAAATGCAGAGTTGCCAAAAGCATGGAATTTTCTGTATATATAAAAGAGAATAAGTGACTGACAGTAAGTCCGTCGACCAACCATCCCGTAAACAGGATACGCATTGGCAATTTAAAACTAAACCTTGATGCCCTGGCCGGTTTGGCTCATTGGATAGAACATCAGCCTGAGGACGAATAGGTTCTGGATTGAATTCCAGTCAAGGGCACGTACCTCAGTTGCAGCCTTGATCAACCCTAGTTGGGCAGATGCAGGAGGCAAACAATTGATGTGTCTCTCTTACCATTGATATTTCTCTCTCTCTCTTCCCCTCCCTTTCTCTCTGTAATCAATTAAAAAAAAAGTTGACTTTCACAATGCAAATACATATAAAGTGCTAGCTGGTGCCAATCACGTACGTGTGATTCAATCTGTCATTGTGGATCATGAACTTGGTCATTTTTGTTGACATTCTGAAGCTGAAAGAAAGCAGTGTCAATGACAAAATGTACCTGTTAATAAATCACAAGGAAAAACTCCAGACAGAGTAGGAATATTCCTACCTAAATCCCTTTTCAGACATGGTCAGTTATATTTTGCTTCCTCTCGAGTTCCAAGAGCCTGTGACATTAAAGTTGTAAATATTTTACCACAAAGGAAATTAGTCAAAGCACTCTGAAAAGGGTTTTACTCTTAATGTGGTAAACAGGGAGATATTAGAATAAGTTTAATCAATTATCAGTCATTGCTTTCATCAATATTTTATCTATATCATGTTTTTGTAAGTCTTTGTTGTTATATCATGCTGTAATTTTCTATTTATTAATCAATTTATATAATCTTTTCATATGCATTTTACTAATTTTCTTTCGTCTCTGACACTTCAATTATAGAGAAGGTGCCAGTAGTGATATTAAGATGTTTCTTCTAATTAATTTCCTTTCAATGTGCTGGAATCTGAGCAGTGGACCACTAGTTTGTAAATAAAACAAGAATTCAATATTTGGAAAGCACAATTCAACATATGCAAAAGGAGATGTATTTTACTATAAACTAGAAAAAGTATTCAAAACACACAATAGCAAATAAATATGGTTAAAAAATGGAAGAAAGCCCTGGCTGGTTTGGCTCAGGGGTTGAGCATCCATCTGTGAACCCAGTAGGTCACGGTTAGGTTCATGGTTAGGGTACATGCCCGGTTGTGGGCTGGATCCCCAGAAGGAGGCATGCAGGAGATACCCAATCGATAATTCTCTCTCATGATCTCTCTCTCTCTCTCTCTCTCTCTCTCTCTCTCTCTCTCTCTCTCTCTCTCTCTCCCTTTCTTCCCTGTAATCAATTAAAAAAATATTTTAAAAAAATATAGGACTAAGGATGTAGACACTACTTAAAAAAATACGTACAAGTGACTAACAGGAATAAAGAATATGTTTTTACTCACTACTCAATTGGAATCCATTAGACTCCCTGCCACACAATCAACCACAAACCCTCCCACCATTTTGGTAGAGCAGGTGTTGTGATTAAAGGATAGAATGGAGCAGTGCACTCAAACCAACCCTGCCAACCATAGCAAAAACCTAGAAAACTGGACAAATCAAGCAATGTGTACAGTCCATAGGTGAGGACAGAGCACCCCTGGAAGTGAGGGGGCATAAGAAATGCAAAGCCAATTCCCAGGAACCAGCCAGAGTGAGGGTCTTACCCAGGGAGGATACAAGTTCAAAGTTCTCCAGCATCACATTCAGGTACAGCTGTCTCTGATCCTCATCAAGGAGGCTCCATTCCTCTCTGGAAAAGTACAGGGCAATGTCCTCAAAGGTCACGCCAACCTGTCAGAATTGAGATAATTGAAACCAGTTGAAATTTTGAGAACTAGCAATCCTACTCCTTACACATCTTCCTCACCCTCAACCTCCTCCAGGGCTCCTCAGTTTAGTGTGGACACCACGTCCTAATGCCTGTGCTGGATGCTCTCTTACCACAGTCCCATTAGTCAAAGTTATTGCCCTCAGCACAACACATGGGTTGGGAAAAGAGACAGCAGAGAAACACCATCTAAGCGCTGGGCCATGCCTGCAGGGCCCCAGCCTTCCTGCCAAGCAATACCACTGCAGTCTCCCAGATCATGTCTCCAAGACAAAGCCAAAGGTTTATGCCTCATCCTATAGTTCTCATACCAGCCGTGGCTGGTTTGTCTCAGTGGGCAGAGTTTTGGATTGTGGACTGAAGGATCCCGAGTTGGATTCTCATCAAGGACACATGCCTGGCTTGCAGACCTCATACCCACTACGGGCTTCCAGAGGCACCCTATGGATGTTTCTCTCTCATCAATGATGTTTCTCGGGAGAAACCAAGATGGCGGCAAAGGTAAACAACTAAGCTCCCGCCTCGCACAACAATTTCAAAACTACAACTAAAAGACAAAACATCTACCACCCAGAACCACAGGAAAGCTGGCTGACTGGAAGTTTTACAGCTGAGGGGAAAGAGAAAGGAGCACAAACGCTGACAAGCTGAGGTGTGGAGGCGTGCGAATTGGGCTGGTGGCGGGCGACTGGGCAGGCGGCTTTTTTTTCAACCCGAAGGGAGACAGGTTCCCGATTGCTCTGAGGTCCAGTTTCTGGGGACATGTGGGGAACCCAGATGCCTACGAGGAGAAGCTGGGCTGTCGGCCATCGGCTCGGAAAGTGAGAGTGACTTTCTTGCAGAGGTGCGCCCAGCAATATTTGTTGCTGCGCTGCAGCGCAGGAAGCGAGGACTTGGAGATGCGGAAAGGCAGCGACGGCTGACAGCAGCCATCGCCATTTGCCACGCCCTAGCCTAGTGACATCCTGAGACCCCGCCCTGCCCTGAGACCCCGCCCCGCACATTCTACAAACCCACCCAGGCTCCACACAGCGGCTTTTGCATATAAATGGCCTGCCCTGTGGAAGCGAATCCAAATAAACTGCAGCTCCAGTCAGACTGCTCCAAAACCGCCAAACCCCAAGCAAATAGGAGAAAACTGTAGTTCTTGCTGTAGCTCCTCAGACAGTAGCTGACCTGCACCAATTGGAGATCCAGAAATTAGTGTATCTAGTGATCAGTGTGAGACGACAACAGATTTAACTACTCTCATAAGGGACACATTCAAGAGGCAGACTCAGTGAGCACCAAAGCCTTACTGGAACAAGTCCTGCCCCATAAACGTGTCTCCAGCACAGCAATTCTTCCATTATAGACACAGCGGGTCCTCACAGCTAATTGGCCTGGAGGTCAATTCCTCCCAGTGACACTAACAACAATCAAGACTTACCTACAACAAGGCTGTACACACAGTCCACAAAGGGGTGCACCAAGAGTGGCCACCTCAGGTAACTGGGAGGCTGACCCATTGAACCAATAGGACACCTAGTACACAAAGCTACCCTACCAACTCAGGGAAGGAGTGAAAATGAGGAGACAAGGAAACAGATCACAAACTAAAGAAATGGAGGAGAACAAATGACTGGACATAGAGTTCAAAACCACAGTTATAAGGTTTTTCAAGAATTTCCTGAAAAAGGCCGATAAGTTTAATGAGACCCTCAGGAATATGAAAAAGCACCAACTAGAAATTAAACATACACTGACTGAAATAAAAAATATTATACAGAAACCCAACAGCAGACTAGAGGAATGCAAGAATCAAGTCAAATATTTGGAATACAAAGAGGCAAAGGACACGCCTCCAGAGAAGCAAGAAGATAAGAGAATTCAGAAAGTTGAAGATAGTGTAAGAAGCCTCTGGGACAACTTCAAGCATACCAACATCAGAATTATGGGGATGCCAGAAGAGAGAGAGCAAGACACTGAAAACCTATTTGAAGAAATAATGACTGAAAACTTCCCCCACCTGGCAAAAGAAATACAAGTCCAGGAAGCACACAGAACCCCAAACAAAAGGAATCCAAAGAGGACCACACCAAGACACATCATAATTAAAAGGCCAAGGGCAAAAGTCAAAGAGAATCTTACAAGCAGCAAGAGAAAAAAAACAGTTCGTTACCTACAAGGGAGCACCTATATAATTATCAGCTGATTTCTCAACAGAAACTATGCAGGCCAGACGGGAGTGGCAAGAAATATTCAAAGTGATGAACAGCAAGAACAAACAACCAAGATTACTCTACCCAGCAAAGTTATCATTCAGAATTGAAGGGCAGATAAAGAGCTTCACAGATAAGAAAAAGCTAAAGGAGTTCATCACCACCAAACCAGTATTATATGAAATGCTGAAAGGTATTCTTTAAAAAGAGGAAAAAGAAGAAAAAAAAGTAAAGATAAAAATTATGAACAACAAATACATATCTATCAACAAGTGAATCTAAAAGTCAAGTGAATTAAAAATCTGAGGAACGGAATAAACTGGTGAATATAATAGAATCAGGGGCATGGAATGGGAGTGGATTGATAATTCTCAGGGGGAAAGGGGTGTCTTTGGGGGGGGCGGGGGGGAGGTCCGGGAAGAGACTGGACAAAAATCATACACCTATGGATGAGGACAGCGAGGGAGAGGTAAGGGCAGAGGAGGACGGGGGGGAACTGGGTGGAGAGGAGATATAGGGGGAAAAAAAGAGAAACAATTGTAATAATCTGAACAACAAAGACTTATTAAATTTTTTTTAAAAAAAGATGTTTAAAAAAAATAGATGTTTTTCTCTCTCTCTCCCCCTCTGCCTTCCTCTCTAAAATCAATTTTAAAAACTATTTTTTTTTTAGTCCCCAATACAAGGTTTCCAGTACCATCAGCTCACACTTCCTCCAGATGTGCACACCACTGTGTAATGTCTAGACCTCATCACAACTTCAGACCCCAGGTTCATTGTCTCAGCTCTGCCCCCTTCCTGCTCCACAGCACAGGACCTCTCTGGACTCGCCCATGACCTTGGCCTATGGCACCCAGAGAGTGCTTGAGAGGTTTCAGAAAGATCTGGCACAACCTGATTCCTGATGGACCCCACAGCCTGGGGAGAGCAGGGCAGGCGGCTCTGAAATCCTCCCTGCCCGTCTCTGACCTTGGATTCAATACTCTCACCACCCACATCCGCAGGGGAATTTCAGATACAAGTCACCCCTGTCCACTCTGCTCTGCACTTCCTGTGTCCTCAGATCTCACAACACTCCTCTCTCCCCTTCACCTTCCTCGGGGTCCTTGACCAGGCCCTGAGCTGCAGGACGTGACAGGCGCCCTTGTTGTGGGGTCGAACCCTGGAGTCAAAAATAAGACCACCGGAGGCTGCTGATTGATTAAAAAAAAAACAGGCAAGGATTTATTGAACTGGCCAGGACGGCCGCGAGGGCACCACACGCAGGTGGCCACCCTCACGACCGCGACGTCCCAGGTGTAGGCAGTCCTTTTAAAGGGCCAAACCACAGAAATTTTCCTTTGTTCTAAATTCTAAAGACTGGGAACAGCCCGCAGGGCCGCTCCCAGCAACATCCTGCTGGACATTATTGGAATGTGGCCCTATCTTGCGAAAGCATATTTTTACAGAAGCAGACCCAAGCGGAGTCAGTAATCTCTAAAGGTTATCTACAGTTTCTACTCCTGGAGCCACTGAGTCAGTGGGAATCAATCTCCTGTAGTCCTGGTCCATAAGCACAGGAAAATTACCTCTGTGAGTCTCCAGGTCTCAGTCTGGAAGCTGAGGTAACCACCCTATTGTCCAAGCAAGCAAGTGCGTGCAGAAGCCAGAATAGCAGGGTTAAAATTCAAACAGCAGTTTTTACTTAAGTATGGTTGCTACCATACTTCACCCTGACCCCAGGCTGCTGGGTGGAGTGTAAGGAGGCGGGGAGGGCCGCTGTGGTGGGGAGGGGGACGGGGGACGCGAACTCACCTCAGCTGAGCCCCTGAGCAAGGCCATTGCCATTGCACGCTGTGCGCGGATCTAGGCCGGAGAGGCCGGAGCGGCCGGTAAGAAGCAGGGGCGGTGGGAGGGGGAGTAACCCGTGGGGTGGTGGGTGGCGGTGGCGTCAGCGAACTTCACTCCCACGTGCGAGCTGAGCAGGCAAGGACTCGGGCCTTCTCCCGCCAAGTATCTGCCTCTGCCGCTGCCCACTGGAGGCCTTCGGCCCGAGCTGGAGTAAATTCTGGGTGAAGACCAATAGCCGCCCCGAGTGCGCCGCACGTCCCGCCCCCGCTCCCCGCATGAGGCAAAAGAAAGACCTTTTCTGACCTTTCATTGGCTAAGCTGGCGGTATTCCACACAAGGCCTTCTGGGTAATGTGGGTTTCAGAGTCCAAGATGGTGATGGAAGGTTTCTCCACATCACTCCAAGGAAAACAGTGACATCTGCTGGTAGGGGCACTGGGAAATGACCTTCCTCATGAAAGAGACATCTTGAAAATGGCTATAAGAGTTGTCGTTTTTCCTGGTAAAGGTGTTGTGGGGTCGAACCCTGGAGTCAAAAATAAGACCACCGGAGGCTGCTGATTGATTAAAATAGCAGGCAAGGATTTATTGAACCGGCCAGGACGGCTGCGAGGGCACCACACGCAGGTGGCCACCCTCACGACCGAGCTGTCCCAGGTGTAGGCAGTCCTTTTAAAGGTCCAAACCACAAAAAATTTCCTTTGTTCTAAATTCTAAATTCTAAAGGCTGGGAACAGCCTGCGGGGGCGGGGATTCCCAGCCCCTGCAGGACATTATTGGAATGTGGCCCTATCTTGCGAAAGCAGGTTCTACAGAAGCAGACCCAAGCGGAGTCAGTAATCTCTAAAGGTTATCTACAGTTTCTACTCCTGGAGCCACTGAGTCAGTGGGAATCAATCTCCTCTGGTTCTGGTCCACAGGCACAGGAAAATTACCTCTGTGAGTTTCCAGGTCTCAGTCTGGAAGCTGAGGTAACCACCCTATTGTCCAAGCAAGCAAGTGCGTGCAGAAGCCAGAATAGCAGGGTTAAAATTCAAACAGAAGTTTTTACCTAAGTATGGTTGCTTCCATACTTCAAAGGGACTGGAGTCCTTTTTATGAAAACACATTATCTGTGAGACCAATGCAGCTCGTCATAATATAGAATCTATATTATACAAGTTGAATGTGGGGCATATATTTGAAATAAAGAGTGTGTATAATATAAACTTTAAATCGAATTCTGTTGTTTAATTTTTACTTGAACATCAATAAAGATAAATACACTTTTAAAACTGTGGCAGACTTGAATCCCGGCAAAGTACCTGGTGTTTTTGTTAATGTGAAGATGCTACTGTAATTATAATAGTGAAAGATAATTCATCCTTTAAGGACATATTTAAGATAAGGTGACCAGATTTTAACATTGGTAAAGTGGGGGGGGGGGGGGGGGTTCTTGATTAACGTAAGTCGTAAGTGTCACTTTCAAGGCCGGCGCTAGACTTTTTGCCGCCACTATAAAATATAAATAATACGAGTACTGTCTGCTAAATTCAAGAAAATTTATGTATTTATGAAATAAATAAATAAATTACTTACCCTAAATTATCTGAATAGCTGATTTGTAATGACATCATTTGTTTAACTAGCTTACTAGCACGCAGTATGATGTGTATCGTCTGAGAGACAGTTACAAAATGTTTTCGTTGTTGCCAATCCCAAAAAATGCCATTGTTCATTAAGTCCAAACAATGGTGGTCGAATTCTAACAACTCATCAACAATGCGAACTTTGATAAGCAGTTCTGTCAAATGCTTTTTCTGCATCAAGTGATATGACTCTGATTTTTATCTCTCAATTTGTTTATGTGATGTATCACGTTTATTGATTTTTGGATATTGTACCATCCTTGCATTCCTGGAATACATTCCTGGTATATAATCTTTCTGATGTAGTGTTGGATCCAATTTGCTATAATTTTTTTAAGGATTTTGGCATCTATATTCATGAGGGATATTGGCCTGTAATTCTCATTCATTGTGTTGTCTTTATCTGGTTCTGGTATTGGGGTGATACTGGCTTCATAGAATGAGCTTGGAAGTGTTCCTTCCTCTTGAATTTTTAGGAATAGTCTGAGAAGGATAGGTTTTAGTTCTTCCTTGAATGTTTGGTAAAATTCCCCTGTGAAGCCGTCTGACCCTGGACTTTCGTTTGCTGGAAGTTTTTTGATGACTGCTTCAATTTCTTCCATAGTTATCAGCCTATTGAGATGTTTAGATTCTTCCTGATTGAGTTTTGGAAGGTTATATTTTTCTAGGAATATGTCCATTTCCTCTGAGTTGTCCAGTTTGTTAAAATAGAGTTATTCATAGTATTTTTTAACAATCCTATGTATTTTGGTGGGGTCTGCTGTTATTTCGCCTCTCATTTCTGATTATGTTTATTTGGGTCTTCTCTCTTTGCTTCTTGGTGAGCCTGGCTAGAGGTTCATCAATCTTATTTGTCCTTTCAAAGAATCAGCTCTTGGTTTTGTTGATCTTTTGTATTTTTTTTTTTTGTCTCAATGTCCTTTATCTCTGCTTTTATCTTTATTATTTCCTTCCTTCTGTTTACACTGGGCTTTTCTTGTTGCTCTCTAACTCCTTGAGTTGTAGGGTTAGGTAATTTGTTACCATTGTTTGTTTTTTGTAGTAGGCTTG
The DNA here is from genome assembly GCA_025583905.1 of Ia io. Lineage (NCBI taxonomy): Eukaryota > Metazoa > Chordata > Mammalia > Chiroptera > Vespertilionidae > Ia > Ia io. Next base: position 46,723 of record JAJQQW010000094.1, on the reverse strand, counting down.
TAGAGCTATGAACTTCCCTCTCAAGATTGCTTTCGCTGTGTCCCATAGATTTGGGATTGTTGTGTTTTTATTGTCATTTGTTGCCATGATTTTTTTACTTATTCCTTGATCTATCTGGTAACCCAGTCATTGTCCAATAGCATGCTGTTTAGTCTCCATGTGTTTGATTTTTTTTATTGTTTTGTTGTAGTTGACTTCCAGTTTTATGCCACTGTGATCTGAGAAGATGCTTGATATGATCTATATCTTCTTGAATTTGAAGAGACTTTGCCTATGACCTAACATATGGTCTATCTTTGAAAATGACCTATGTGCACTTAAGAAGAATGTATATTCTGTGGCTTTGGGGTGAAATGTCTGAAGATGTCAATTAATTCCATCTGGTCTAGTGAGTAATTTAGGATTGATGTTTCTTTGCTGATTTTTTGTTTAGAGGATTTGTCCAATGGAGATAGTGGGTTATTAAAGTCTCCTACTATGATTGTATTGCTGTCAATATCTCCTTTCATCCACAAAGCCTTTGAACAAGCCTTGTTGGGAACATGTGTCTTTATGCACTGCTGTGTAACACAGCACAGTTCAGCCTCAGAAGCAAATGGGATCCTTAGTAAAAGATGGTTGAAGCCATGAAACATCATGCTGTGGCTTTTCTTCCACGGTTTTAAATTTTTCTGCTCACACTGTATTATATTTTCTCAGCTCACTATATTTTCCTCAAGTTGTCATGAATGATGAGGTCTCACATTTGTAGGAAAAAGAATTTCATTGTAGCCAATGTTTCAGCATAGCCATATCTAAGTTAATTCTCTCATCTCTTGGGAATCAGTGCCTTTAATTTACCACCTATTGAGACCTACCTGTACTCAGCTTCATAGAGGCTTTTGTCTTCTAGCTATCTAAGCACTGCTCATTGAATAACTCCATTATGCCTTGTATATAGTTTGCTCTAGCAATATTCTCTTCCATAAATAATGTTCATTCCACATGCAGACACTGGACCTGCATTAACAGGTGAAATAATTATTTCCAAGCAAGGTTGTGAGACACTAGGATCTAAAACCTTTATCTCAGGTACAGATGCCCACTTTCCAAATCTTGAATGGTGCCAGCATGGTAGCCTTCTGTACAACAAATACTTCGGCTCAAATGATGGAGCCTTGGCCTGTGGACTGAGGTGTCAAGGCTTTCATTCTGGGCAAGGGCCTGTACCTCATTGGGGGCTCAGTACCTAGCCAGGTGAGGTCATGTGTGGAAGGCCACCAAAGGATTTCTCTCTCACACAGAGATGTTTCTGTGTGTCTCTTCACCTTCCTTCCACTCTCCAAAAATCAATGGAAAAATCACTGAGATTGAGGGGTAACAACAACAAAAAATTATGTAAACTTATTGTCCAGATATATGTCATATTCTTGGGGAAAAAAAAACAATATCCCAGAAAATACAATAAGTGTCATGTAAAGTATGTAGAGGGGTCAGAACATATATGCAAGAGCGTGATGGGATAAATTCTGAGGAACAACAAAACTTGGTCTCACACCATCTATTTGTTTTACAAGTGCCTAAATATATCACTTCCTGTTTCATCTGGACCTGTCTGGAGGATCAGATGTTTTAACAAAGATACAAACACAGCAAATGCACATCTGTGATAAGACTTCACCTTAATTTCCTAGAAAAAAAATACAATAAAAAAGCAATAGAAGAAGTGCAACAAAGTTAAAAGAAAAAAAAAAAAAGTTTAAACAAAGAACGATTGACCAAAGAAAATATTCTCTAGGATGTGGACAATGTGAACCCTCACATACTGCTAGTATAATGCAAAAATGCACAATCAATTTATATTCATTTTTCAAGAATATTGTACTGATTTTTAGAGAAAAAAAATAGAGAGAGTGGGAGAGAAACATCTATGTGAGAGTGCAACCTAGAGACAAGCAGCCTTGTGCACACACCTTCTAGTGATCTAGCCTACAGCCAGGCCCTTTTCTCCACTGGCAATCCAGGCCCAACACTGGGTTGCAATCCAGTCTTTATATCTGATACTTGTTTTGTGGGGGAGCAAGTCTGTTTACGTGCAAGGCTCTGGGTGTTTACCAGAATCTTTATGCTTAGTCTTTACTTGTCCTTGCTTAAAGGACACTGCTGACTCATGTGTGTTCTCAAGGATGCTTACCCTACTGATAGTATCTGATAGTTAATTTTAATTCAAGATTTTGCTACAATAAAAGCCTAAAGAGGCAGATGAACGGGGCTGTTTGGTTCTGATATGTAGGCAGCCCCTTAGCCCTCTCTTTCACAAAAAAAAACATGGCAGAGTAATCATTCATCCATCACTCATAGTCTGCTGGTCAGCCCTGGCATTGTTAAGTAAACTTGGAAAATCTTCCTCATTTCTGTAATCAAGGATGTTCCCAACAGTTCAATATCAGTTTAGAATTCCCAGGTTTATGTGAGAATTAAAGGAGAAAATGCTCAGCCCTAGCTGATTTGGCTCAGTGGATAGAGCATCAGCCTGCAGATTGAAGGGACCAGGGTTCGATTCTGGTCAAGGGCACATGCCTGGGTTGCAGGCTTGATCCCCAATAGGGGGTGTGCAGAAGGCAGACAATCAATGATTCTCTCTCATCATTAATGTTTCTATCTCTTTCTCCCTCTTCCTTTCTCTCAGAAATCAATAAAAATGTTAAAAAAAAAAAAAAAAGAAGAAGAAGAAAAGAGAAAATGCTCAAAAAAGTAATCTCTGGAACCCTGGCCCAGGCAAGTACTAAGTTTGCAACTTTTATTGATCCTCCCAGTCCTAGCTAAGTCCTGTTATAGCATCATGTCACATTTAGCCAGCTGAGGTGCAGGGAGCTGTAGTGAGTCTCCTGGAGATTCCAGGTTGGAGGCCCAACACTGAGACCTTAGAGCCCACAGTACTGCCTCCCTACAGGTGGGTCAGTGGGTTCAGAAAGGCCCCAGTTCTTTTTCAAAAGCCCTTAAAAACAAAGGTGCTTGTTGGCACTGGGGAATTGAAGGGTTCCTGTCCTGAGAATGTTTCTTAAGGTTGCTCTTCTGAAGGTGGTGGAGAATGTTAGTAATGCGGGTTAAAATTAAAAGTGTTCACTGAATTCTACATAACATTTAAAAACGAAAAAAAAAAAAATCAGCTGGTATGGCGCAGTGGTTAAGCATCGGTGCATGCACAAAGATGTCCCCCATTTGATTTCTCATCAGGGCACATGCCTGGGTTGCGGGGTCCATTCCCAACAGCAGAGTGCAGGAGGTAGCCCATCAGTGATTCTCTCTCATTATTGATGATTCTATCTCTCTCCCTCTCCCTTCTTCTCTGAAATCAATAAAAAATATTTTTAAAATGTATAAAAATATATCTTTAAAAGGTAAAAATTATTAAAACACTCTATACAAATACAAAATTTATTTCCTAAAGCAAAAAGGAACAAAATGAGTGAAATTCTAACATTGATATTTGTTATTCCATTGTCTTTTTGTTCAAGAAAATTGCCAAAACTCATAAAACATTAGGCAGAACATATGATCAGAAGTTTTAACAAAGAAGCAGACACAGCAAATATACATCTGAGAAAAGACTCACCATAAATTTCTAGAAAAAGTACAACCAACCAGTGAGGTAGCATGATGAACTTACAAAATAAAATGTTTAAATAAAGAACGATTGACCAAACAAAATATCCTCTAGAATGTGAAGAATGTGAATCCCTCACACACTACTGGAAAAATGCAAAAAAGTACTATCAGTTAGTTTATTAATTTTTTTAAAACAATCTTTAGACCTGGCTGGTTTGGCTCAGTGGATAGGGCTTGGCCTGCGGACTGAAGGGTCCCAGGTTCGATTCCAGTCAAGGGCACATGCGTGGGTTACAGGCTCGATTCCTAGTGTGGGGTGTGCAGGAGGCAGCCAATCAATGATTCTCTCTCATCATTGATGTTTCTATCTCTCCCTCCTTCTCCCTTCTACTCAGAAATCAATAAAAATATATTTTAAAAACAAAAAAATACAAAAATAAATTTAAATATTAGCATACCATAGAGCCAGACTATTGGTTGAGTCGCTCCATTCTTAGTGAGACATGCTCATACACACTGATGTTTTTCGTTTTTAAACTTATTTCCTTATTGATTTCAGAGAGGGAGAGGAGAGTCAATCATTGATGGCACCTCCTGCACAACCACTACTGGGGATTCAGCCCCTAACCCAGACATGTGCCCTTGGGCAGAATCGAATCTGGGACCCTTCAGTTTGCAGACAGATGCTCAATCCACTGATCCAAACCTGCTAGGGTAAGGTTTATTATTCATTTTTAAAGAATAGTTGATTAGCCCTGGCTGGTTTGGCTCAGTGGATGGAGCTTCGGGCTGTGGACTGAGCAGTCCCGGGATCGATTCTGGTCAGGGGCATGTGCCTTGGTTGCTGGCGCATGCCGGGTGGGGTGGGGGGGGGGTGTGCAGAGAGCCACTGATTGATGTTTCTCTCTCATCGATGTTTCTAGCTCTCTCTCCCTCTCCCTTCCTCTCTGTAAAAAATCAATAAAATATACTTTTTTTAAAAAAGAATAGTTTATTAATTTTTTAGAGAGATATGGGAGAGAGAGAGAAATATTGATGGAACAGTGCCATATTGGCCAGCGACCTCCTGCACACCCACTTCTGTGGATCTAGCCCACAACTCAGCACATATCCCCGCCTGGCAATTAAATTCACATCCTGTGCTACATGAGATGATGACCAAGCACTGAGCCACACCGGCCATGGTGGTATTTTCCATTTAGATCTCAATTTGCTAATCTCAGTAAAATTAAACATTCATCTAGATAAAAAACTCAGATTATGCACTTCATTTTTCACAAAGGTAAATTATACTTATATACATACAAGAAATTATACAGAAATGTTTGTACCAGCTTTATTAGAAATAACCAAATATTTATGAAAATGGACAAACTGAAGGTGATATAGCAATGATAAGGACATCTATCAGAAAAAAACATGATTTATTAGTGTAAATTTAATAAATCTCCAAGTATTTATGACACATAAAGCAGAAAAACACTTAGAAAAATAAAGTTCTCTATGAAAATGGAATGTTAATCCATGGAAACTAGGAAAGCTGTGAAGAGCAGGGAGAGGTTAAAAGAGGTAATGAAGCAATTACACAGAGACAGATATGGTCAGCATTATGACTGTAATGATGGTTTCAGTTTCATGCACATGTCAAGATTTATGAAACACTATACTTAAGGCATGTAATTTACTCATTATAGCTGTTAACAATGGTTCAATATAAAACAAATGTATGTTGACCAATTCTGGAAGAACAGGTTTGGCAACATTATATTCAAATCACATACTTATGCCCTCTGGGTGAGAGTCTCATCTCAGTGAGAGAAAATGTAACAAACAATGAAGAACTTTCACCCAAACCCACAAAAGCCACATCCCTGGACTAAAGACAGCCTTTGTTTCCATCTTTGTATTCCTGCCAGCACATCAATGGCTCTGATGGGAACATCTGAGAAGCTACAGGAGCCACAAAACATCCTGATTATAGTCAATGACAATGACTGCTCCACAGAAGATAAACATCGCTGGAGAACCTCACATCTGTGTACACACAGCTCTTATAGTCTTTTCCTCAAAATAATTCCTGGATGCATATTTAGATGAGGACCATTCCATCTAATGGGCCGCAGTCTCGCCCAACAAAAATTAGGTCAGGACAAAACTGGTTTGGCTCAGTGGATAGAGCGTCAGCCTGCGGACTGAAAGGTCCCAGGTTCGATTCCGGTCAAGGGCATGTACCTTGGTTCCAGGCACATCCCCAGTGGGGGATGTGCAGGAGGTGGCTGATTAATGTTTCTTCCTCATCGATGTTTCTAACTCTCTATCCCTCTCCCTTTCTCTCTGTAAAAACTCAATAAAATATATTTTTTTAAAAATTAGGTCAGTGTTTCTACAGTGAAAGGGTTTCCCCTCACTGCTATGGTGCTCAAATCACAGACCATTACCAGTGAAATTGTAGGCCTTAGGGCACATGGCTCTTTGCAACACCTGGACAACAGATTCCCTTCACATGTATTGGCATCCCTTGAAAACAATAAAAGAAATTCATGCTCCCAGACATCTTTGAGGTTGTCACAGCAACCCCCTCTTTGGAGGGATCTCTGTGTCTCAAAGCATCCAGAAATCACATGAAGATTAGAAAGTACACAGTGCTTCCAAGGAAAATATGGGCACAATGTAAATTTGCCAAAACTGCTGAGCTAATTTCTACACCATACTGTTCCTCCAAGGGCAAAAATATTTGAGACCCCCACAAAATTTTTCACCTCATCATGCTTGGAGAACCCAGATCTTCCTATAAGCTAACCCACACAGTAAATAGAACACCCAAGATTAAAGAAGAAGTCTTAGGAAAAAGCCTTCATTATTTTACAAACCAAAGAGACATGAGACTGGCAGTTCTTCCACTGATGATGGAGGCACTCAATAAATTCATCACCAGCATTCAGGCAAAACATGTCCCTGAAAATGGCAGTCCCTCTGCAAAATTATGTTTGCTGGCACCAACGGTAATCAGTCCTATGGGAAAACTCATGACAGGGCAACAAGTAAGAATCAAGGGCTCAGGTATTCCTAATTTTCTTCAACAAATTAGACAACAGAATTTAGCTTCCCTGGGCACATAAGGATGGTGATTGATGCCATCTGTAGGGACCTTATAGGTAGTTCAGGGGAAAAACCGTCAGCAACAGAAATATGCAATGACATAGATCTGGCAGTACATCTCTGTATGTTAGAAAGTGCAACATAATTACATAGTGTTCCAACATAAAAACAAACAAGCACAACAGAAAAAACACTTATGGGAACTTTACATAATATATGTGATTAAATATATGGGATACAATTCAGAAAAATGAGGATTCACAAATTTTCTTTTATTATTAAGTACTAAAAAAAAACTACATTTCCTACACATCAAAGAAATTTCTCACATTTGGACTCATAGGTGCAGCATGAATTGAGAAATTTTGCTGAGAGATACCTCACATTTATTGCACTCATAATGGCTTTCTTCAGTGTGAACTCTCTTATGATATTGGAGAGCATTGCTCCATGTAAAAGATTTTTCACATTCACTGCATTGATAAGGCTTTTCTCCAGTGTGCACTCTCTGATGATACTGGAGATCACTGCCACGTTTAAAAGATTTTCCGCATTCATTGCATTTATAATGCTTTTCTCTTGTATGAACTCCCTGATGACGATGAAGGTCATTACTAGCAAGAAAAGATTTCCCACATTCACTGCATTTATAAGGCTTTTCTCCTGTATGAACTCTCAGGCGATGATGATGAAGTATTCTCTTAGTGGGAAGAGATTTCCCACATTCACTGCATGCATTGATAAGGCTTTTCTCCAGTGTGAACTCTCTGATGACATTGGAGAGCATTGCTCTGTGTAAAAGATTTTCCACATTCACTGCATTTATAAGGCTTTTCTCCTGTGTGAACTCTCTGATGATGATGATGAAGTATTCTCTTAGTGGTAAGAGATTTCCCACATTCACTGCATTGATAAGGCTTTTCTCCAGTGTGAACTCTCTGATGACATTGGAGAGCATTGCTCTGTGTAAAAGATTTTCCACATTCACTGCAATGATAAGGCTTTTCTCCGGTATGAACTCTCTGATGTTGATGAAGGATGGTCTTAGAGGTAAAAGATTTTCCACATTCACTGCACTGATAAGGCTTTTCTCCAGTGTGAACTCTCTGGTGATATTGGAGACCAGTGCTACTTGTAAAAGGTTTTCCACATTCAATGCATTTATAAGGCTTTTCTCCCCTGTGAACTCTCTGATGATATTGGAGACCTTTTCTTCGTTTAAAAGATTTTCCACATTCATTGCATTTATAAGGCTTTTCTCCCGTATGAACTATCAGATGATGATGAAAGTCGGTCTTAGCGGTAATATATTTTCCACATTCACTGCATTGATAAGGCATTTCTCCAGTGTGAACTCCTTGATGATATTGGACAGTACTGCTACATGTAAAAGATTTTCCACACTCACTGCCTGTATAAGGCTTTTCTCCTGTATGAACTCTCTGATGACAGTGAAGATCACCGATCCTGGTAAAATATTTCCCACATTCACTGCAGTGATAAGGCTTTTCTCTAGTGTGACCTCGCTGTTGATAATGAAAGACAGATAATTTAGTAATATGTTTTCCACATTCAGAGGACACAAAACACCGACTTCCAAGATGGACACATTTTTCCTGAATAAACGTGTGGGTACAACTAATGTCTTCCTTACATTCTTTTCTACTGTAATAATTGTTTCTCCTTTCAAATGTCATCCCACACGTCAAAATTGCAGTTGAACTGTCCCTGGTCTGAGTAGCCTTTAGGTGGACAGGTCCTGACCCAGTAAGAACACCCTGCCCAACCTCCCCGCATGTGAAACGATTCTGGGACACATTGAAATCGAAGCTGTTTGCGCATGAATTCCTTTCCACACCTCTAATGAAAAGCTTCTCTCTCACATGATGCTGGTGAAATTTTGCACTGAAATAAAATCGTTTTCCCTGCAGCTCAATCAAGTGGAAAATGTTTCCCAAAACTAGCTCACAACTCTCACAGGGATGGCTCTTCTGGGAAGACAAGGCTACCTTGGGATTCCTTGCCTGTGACACTCTTACTGAAACCTTCTGTTCAGTCGGGGCCTCCACATTCTCTTCTCCACAGCAGCAACCTGAAAAAAAATAAATGTAGGTGAAGTGCATGTTGACCTGATAAAAACAGAATGTGTTTATTACAAATGTTTATCTGCAATGACTGGACATGATTCCATACAATGATTTTCAAGACAAGTAAGTCAGACTCTCAGGAAATGGCTGTTATATATAACATGGCCCAAAACGTCACTGGATGATGAAAATCACACCAAGGGAGGACAGAAGCATAGGCTGGGACAAAAAGAAGACAGGCAGGGTCTACTCGTTACTACTCCACAAATGGCTTCGTTTCGGACTTTTCATGCTGGCGATGTGAGTTTATGTAGACAATAATATAAGAGCACGCGATGTTCAGCGTCAATATAACACGTGTGCACTCTAAGGCTCTGCAGGCATGGAACAACATTGGAATGCAGTAAAGCAAGGTGTGTGAAAGGTAGAGGTGCAAAGTTTAGAGAGGTTAAGGTTATCTGTGCGCTGGGAATCAGCGTAGAATGATCACTATTAAAAACTGAGTCATACGCAAAGTGTCACCATTAAGCAAGAAGAAGTAGAATTGGGTGAGTGGGCAATGGTAACAAGACATTGTTGAACAAAATGGGTTCCTAGTTATGAATGAAACAAAGCCCAGGCATCAAAACTACCCCCACAGCCCTTCTTCAAGGGCAAAGGTGCCTCAGGTCTACCCTGTCATGGATAAAGTCATGTTTCTTCTGTGATGCATAAATGATTTTGCCTCTTACATCCTAGTTGAGATGGGATAAATGATGCCAATCTTAAAAAGATGGATGGTCAGCACTCTGGTAGAACAACAAAGCACAAAGGAGATCACAGACAAAAGACCTATGAGAGTGACATCAGCAAGATGGCAGAATCAGAGATAGAGAATCTTTCCCCAAGTAGATGGCTATCCATGAAAAAAAAACCAACCCACAGGAAATGGGAATAAGAGTACCATGAATTTGGCTCAGTGGATAGAGCATCAGCCTGCAGACTCAAGAGTCCCAGGTTCGATTCCAGTCAAGGGCATGTACCTTGGTTGCAGGCACATCCCTAGTAGGGGGTGTGTAGGAGGCAACTGATTGATTTTTCTCTCTGATCGATGTTTCTAACTCTCTCTCCCTCCCCCTTCCTCTATGTTAAAAATCAATAAAATAATCCTAACCGGTTTGGCTCAGTGGATAGAGCGTCAGCCTGCAGAATGAGGGGTCCCAGGTTCGATTCAGTCAAGGGCATGTGCCTTGGTTGCGGGCACTACCCAGTGGGGTGTGCAGGAAGCAGCTATTTGATGTTTCTCTCTCATTGATATTTCTAATTCTCTATCCCTCTCCCTTACTCTCTGTAAAAAATCAATCAAATATATTTATCTATAAAATATATTTATTAAAAAAAAAAGAGTACCATGAAGACCAGCAGTAATACAGAACACCATAAAAGAACAACTGCATAGAAAGGATGACAGGAAACTGGGTGAGCAAACACATTTGAAGATACCTAATGTCAAAAACAAGGGTTAATAATAACTAGTTAACTAAATAAATAAAGCACCCTAACCCATTTGGCTCAGTGGATAGAGCGTTGGCCTGCAGACAAGGGTCCCAAGTTTGATTCGGTCAGGGGCATGTACTGTGGTTGTGGGCACATCCCCAGTATGAAATGCTTGAAGGTATTCTTTAAGAAGAGGAAGAAGAAGAAAAAGGTAAAGATAAAACTTATGAACAACAAATACATATCTATCAACAAGTGAATCTAAAAATCAAGTGAATAACAAATCTGATGAACAGAATAATCTGGTGAATATAATAGAATAAGGGGCATAGAAAGGGAGTAGGCTGACAATCCTCGGGGGGTAAAGGGACGTGGGGGTGTGTGACGAGACTGGACAAAAATCATACAGTTATGGATGAGGAGAGTGGCGGGGGAGGGGCAAGGGCATGAGTTGGGATGGGGTGGAAACCGGGCGGAAGGGAGCTATGTAAGGAAAAAAGAGGACCAATTATAATAATCTGAACAATAAAGATTTTTTTTTAAAAGTCTAGAGGCAAAGTAAATAAGACAACCTACAAAGCTTATGTATAACATTCAGAAAATGTAACTCTAAGGGGAAATTTTATAGACATAAATGCCTACATTGTCACAAAAGATCTCAAAGAACCGAACATGGCATCTCAGGAAACTGGAAACACAAGAGGAAAATAAACCCAAAGGTTTCAAAGGACAGAAACCATCAATATCAGAACAAAAATGAAAAAGGAGACAAGACAAAAGAATGGAATACCTAAAAGGTATATTTAAGAAAAAAGATATAAAAATGTGCAAGCCATAAGTTACACTAAAGCAAAAATAAAGAAACAAAAACCAAGACTCAAATAAGTAAAAAAATAAAATACATGAAAGATAAGACATGACACCTGTCACTAGGATCCACAATGCATCATAAGAGATGTTGGTGTTACCAGATGACATGACCCTCCATAGAGAAATTTGTCAAGATCCCACTGTGAGCTCCTGAAATTAATAAACAAATTCAGAGCCCTGTCCAGGTGGCTCAGTTGTTGAGTGTGTGGTCCCAATGCACCAACATTGTGTGTTTGATCCCCTATCAGGGCACATATAGGGGACAACCAATGAATGCATAGATGGGTAGAATAGCACACATCAATCCTTCACTTGCTTTCTCTGTCTCCCTTCCTGTCTCTAAAATCAATAAAGAAATGCTGCCCCGTATGTATCACTGATTGAGCATTGACTCATGAACTAGGAGGTCACAATTGGATTCCTTGTTAGGACACCTGCACTGGTTGCGAGCCCAATCACCAGTGAGGGTCATGCAGGAGGCAGCTGGTGAGTGATTCTCTCTCATCATTGATGTTTTTATCTCACTCTCCTCTTCCTCTAGGACAGCGGTTCTCAACCTTTGGGTCACGACCTCTTTCACAGGGGTCGCCTAAGACATCCTGCATATCAAATATTTATATTACGACACATAACAGTAGCAAAATTACAGTTATGAAGTAACAACAAAAAAAAATTTTATGGTTGGGGGTCACTACAACATGAAGAACTGTATTAAAGGGTTGCGGCATTAAGAACGTTGAGAACTACTGCTCTAGGAAACAAAAAAAATGCATATATTTAAATAAATAAATACATAAATAAATCCTTTAAAGAATAAATAAATATCCCTAGCCACTGTACTTCACTGATGAGAGTGCTGGCTTGTGCACTGGAGGGCTATGGTTCTATTCCCAGTCAAGGGTAGGTACTTAAATTGCAGGTCTGTTCCCTACTCTCAGTAGAGCCACATGTGGGAGGCAGCCAATGGATGTTTCTCTCTCTCTCTCCCACACTCTCTCTAAAAGAACAATAAATGGAAAACATCCTCACTATTCGGGTGAAGATAACAGAAGAATAAAGAATTAAATTCATAAAAATGACAGGATGCAAAATAAACATACAAACAGTTCCATTTCTACACACTAATAATTAATTCTTTGATGGAAAATGAAGAAGGTAATCAAATTTACAATAGCATCCAAACACTAAAATCCACAGGAATAAATTCAAACAAAATGTGAAACATCTGTACAGTGAGTACTATAAGACAGTGATGAACGGAATGGCAAAAGCACAAATCAGTTGAAAGACAACCTGTGTTCATGGGTCTGAAAATGAAATATAGAGGAGATAGCTATATTACACAAGGCAAACTACAGATTAAATACAATCCCAATAACTCCAATGGTATTTTACAAAGAAATGAATAAAAAAAATCTGGAAATGGAATCAAAAGACCTCCATTAACAAAAGCAAGCCTGAGCGAGGACAAAGCTGGTGGCATCACACTTCCTGACTTCAATTTATTACAAAGAGAAAGCAACCAAACAGTGTGTTGCTGGAGAAACACAGATACATATATAAACAGAACAGAACAGAAAATATAAAAGTAAACCGAGGCACAAACTTTTAACCCAGGCACATACTTTTAACCCAGGCACATTTTAACCCAGGCACATACTTTTAACCCAGGCACATACTTTTAACCCAGGCACATACTTTTAAGTGGCACATACTTTTAAGTGACCTTTGACAAAGCTGCAAGTCACAGAAGAGAGGAAAGATCGTTTCTTCAAGAATTGACACTCATATGTGTAAAACAACAATACTAGATACCACTAATAAAATGTAACTCAACATGCAGGACAGAATTAAATGTGAGCGCTAAAACTGAAAATTCCTCAGGAAAACCTTGAGAAAAAGTTTTTGAGATTTGTTCTGGACAGGATTTTCTGAATGTCACACCAACCACCACAAAATAGAAAAATAAACAGTCCACACTGAAACAAATAAAGAAAAATAGCATCTTCACAGCACAACACCAATAAACAAAATGAAATGAAAGAGCAATCTAGAGAACAGAAGAAAAACACTTGCAAACTATATGAAGGAATACCTTGGAAATGTTGTGGATTCGGTTCTGATCAGTACAATAAAGCAACTATTGCGATATAGACAAAAATTAACACAAATAGTTGCAGTTCCCCGGCAATAATGAAGGTATGTTAATACTATACTTCAGGCTAATAACAATGCAATGACTCTGCCTCAAAAGCAAAGTCTATATAACTTCATTAACAATTTTTACTTGCTAAGCACTAGTAACAAGCATCTAAGATAGCTAGAAACATGGTGGCACTAGACCTGCTGAATGCTGGATTGCCAAAAACATAGATTTTGTAGAAAAAAGGGTGTGGGGGAGTAATATCTACAAAGCACTATTAAGCACATGCAAAATAATGTGTTCCTGTATGTTGTAAGCAATTAATATATAACATATATAAGGTATTCAAAAGACTATTTAACCAAAAAATATAGTTAACAAACAGGATAAGGATGTAGAGACAATTTTACAAAAATATATACACATGCCCAACAGGAATATAGAAAATGCTTTCCTCACTGATTAAGGTGGAATCCCTCAGGCTTCCTGCAACACTACCAACCACAAGTCCTTCCCTGTGAATGTAGTACAGCGGGGAGAATTGGGACTTCAGGAATAGAAGGGAGCAATGGCTACAGACCCACCCTCCCCAGGACAGCAACTACCCAGGAAACTGGAAAATCAAGCAGAACCACAGTCTACATGGGAGGACAGAGCACACCCTAGGAGATGGGGCCTGGGAAATCCCAAAGCCAAGTCCAGGTCACTGGTGAGAGTGAGGGTCTTACCCAGCGAGGACAGAAGTTCAAAGTTCTCCAGCATCACATTCAGGTACAGCTGTCTCTGACCCTCATCAAGGAGGCTCCATTCCTCCCTGGAGAAGTACAGGGCAATGTCCTCAAAGGTCACGCCAACCTGTCAGAATGGAGACAATTGAAACCAGAGCTGTCTCTCTGAGAACCCCCACTCCTACTCCAGACAAACCTTCCCCCCCTCAAACTCCTCCAGGGCACCCGGTTAGTGTGGACACCAGGCCCTAATGCCAGTGCAGGCTGCTCTCTCATCACAGTCCCATTACTCACTGGGATTGTCCTCAGCAGAGCAGCTGGGTAGGGTGGGAAGGATTGGGGGAGGGGAGGGCAGAGAGCAATGCCATTTAAGGTCTGGGCGATGCCTGCAGGGCCCCATACTTCCTGCCAAGCAATTCCATTACCATTTCTTAGATTATGCCTCCAAGACAAAGCCAAGCATGGGTTTATGCTTCCCATTTAAATCTCCACAACAGGTCCCAGGGACAAGCTAACACTTCCTCCACTGGGTAATCGTTAACCCCTTCCCATTTTCGGTCCCCAAGTTCACTCCCTCGGTTCTGCCTCCTTCCAGCTCCAATGCAACTGGATCTCCCTGGCATGACCCATGAACTTGGCACATGGCATCCAGAGAAGCTTGTCTGAGAGCCCAGCACAGTGACTCCCGAGTTCCCTGTTGGGTGCTTAGAGAAGAGTCAGTGCCTCCCGGGCTCCTGGCAGGCAGCTGAGAGAAGAACACAGTGCATACCAAGCTCTCAGCAGGGTGCTGAGAGCAGAGTCACTGACTTCCGGGCTCCCAGTAGGGTGCTGAGAGCAGATTCAGGGCCTCCCGGACTCCCGGTTGTGTGCTGAGAGCCCAGCACAGTGTCTCCCTGAATCCTGGTTGGGTGCTCTGCGCTCTGCAGAGTCAGTGCCTCCCGGGCTTCCGGCAGGGTGCTGAGAGCAGAGCACAGTGCCTCCCGGTCTCCCAACTTGGTGCTGAGAGCTCAGTCAGTGCCTCGCGGGCTCCTGTTTCGGTGCTGAGAACAGAGCACTGTGACTCCCGGGCTCCCGGCATGGTGCTGAGAGCCCAGCACAGTGTCTCTCGGACTCCTGGTTGGGTGCTCTGAGCAGAGTCAGTGCCTCCCGGGCTTCTGGCAGGGTGCTGAGAGCAGAGCACAGTGCCTCCCGGTCTACCGGGAGGGTGCTGAGAGCAGTGACAGTGCCTCCCGGGCTCCCAGCAGGGTGTTGAGAGCAGATTCAATACCTCCCGGTCTCCCGGTTTGGTGCTTAGTACAGAACACCGTGCCTTCCGGGCACCCGACAGGGTTCTGAGAACAGAGAACATTCCTTCCCGGTAACCCAGTAGGGCGTTGATGGCAGAGCATGGTGCATTCCGAGCTCTTGGCAGGGTGCTGAGTGCAGAGTCAGTGACATCCGGGCTCCCGGCAGGGTACTGAGAGAAGTGTCAGTGCCTCCCAGGCTACCGATTAGATGCTTAGATAAGAGTCTGTGCTTTCCGGACTCCTGGGAGGGTGCTGAGAGCAGAGTCAGTGCCTCCCGGACTCCAGGCAGGATTGTGAGAGCTGAGTCAGTGCCTCGCGGGGTACCGTTTGAGTGCTGAGAGCAGAGCAAGTGATTCCCGGGCTCCCAGCATGGTGCTGAGAGCCCAGCACAGTGACTCCCGAGTTCCCTGTTGGGTGCTTAGGGAGAGTCAGTGCCTCACGGGCTCCCGGCAGGCTGCTGAGAGAAGAACACAATGCATACCGAGCTCTAGGCAGGGTGCTGAGAGCAGAGTAAATGACTTCCGGGCTCCCGGTAGGGTGCTGAGAGCAGATTCAGTGCCTCCTGGGGTCCCGGTTGGGCGCTAAGGGCAGAGTTAGTGCCTCGCGGGCTCCAGGCATGGTGCTGAAAGCAGAGCATGGTGCCTCCCAAGCTCACCGCAGGGTACTGATAGCAGAGTGAGCGCCTCACGGGATCTCGGCAGGGTGCTGAGAGCAGAGTCAGTGCCTCCTGGCTCCTGGTTGGGTGCTGAGAGCAGAGCACAGTGCCTCCCGGCCTCCCAGACTGGTGCTGAGAGCTCAGTCAGTGCCTCGCGGGCTCCCATTTGGGTGCTGAGAGCAGAGCACTGTGATGACCGGGTGCCCAGCCTGGAGCTGAGAGCCCAGCACAGTGTCTCCCGAACTCCTGGTTGGGTGCTCTGAGCAGAGTCAGTGCCTCCCGGGCTTCTGGCAGGGTGCTGAGAGCAGAGCACAGTGCCTCCCGAACTACCGGGAGGTTGCTGAGAGCAGTGTCAGTGCCTCCTGGGCTCCCTGTTGTATGCTGAGAGCAGAGCACAGTGTCTCCTGGGCTCCCTGTAGTTGGCTGAGAGCAGAGTAAGTGCCTCTCGGGCTCCAGAGAGGGTGCTGAAAGCAGAGTTAATACCTCCCGGATTCCCGGTTGGGTGTTGAGAACAGAGCATATTGCATCCTAGGCTCCCAGCAAGGTGCTGAGAGCAAAGTCAGTGCCTCCCGTTCTCCCGGTAGGATGCTGAAAGCAGAGTCAATGTCACCCAGGCTCTTGTATGGGTGCTGAGAGCAGAGCTTGGTGCCTCCCGGTCTCCCGTGATGGTGCTGAGAGCAGAGTTAGTGCCTCAAGGGCTCTCGGTGGGGTGCTGAGAGCAGAGCACGGTGCCTTCCGAGCTCCTGGAAGGGTGCTGAGGGCAGAGTCATTAACTTCTGGGCTCCTGATTGGGTGCTGAGAGCAGAGTCTGTGCCTACCGGGCTCCCAAAATGGTGCACAGAGCTGAGTCAGTGCCTCGCTGGGTACCATTTGAGGGACGAGAGCATAGCCGGTGCCTCCTGGGCACCTGGTTGGGTGCTGGGAGCAGAGCACAGTGCCTCTCAGGCTAACAGTTGTGTGCTAAGAGCAGAGTCAGTGGCTCCCGGGCTCCCGGTTGTGTGCTGAGAGCAGAGCATGGTGCCTCCCAGGCTCTCGGCAGGTTGCTGAGAGCAGAGTCAATGACTTCCGGGCTCCAGGTTTGGTGCTGAGAACAGACCCAGTGCCTTCCAGGCTCCTAGTTGGAAGCTGAGAGCAGAGCACAGTGCCTCTCAGGCTCCCAGGAGGGTGCTGAGAGCAGAGTCAGAGCCTCCCGGTCTCCCAGCAGGGTGCTGAGAGCAGAGTCAGTGCCTCCTGGGCTATTGCCAAAGTGCTGAAAGCAGAGGCAGTGCCTCCTGGGCTCCCGGTTTTGTGCTGAGAGAAGAGCACGGTGCCACCCTGGCTCCCGGCAGAGTGCTGAGTAAAGAGTCAGTGTCTCCCGCACGCCTGGTAGGGTGCTGGGGAGCGTAGCAATGTACTTCCCGGGCTCCCGGCATGGAGCTGAGAGCAGAGCACAGTGCCTCCCAGACTCCTGGTTGGGTGCTGAGAGCAGAGTCAGTGGCTCCTGGGCTTCCGGTAGGGTGCTGAGTGCCTCACGGGATCCTGGTATGGTGCTGAGAGCAGAGCACAGGGCCTTCTGAGCTCCCTCAGGGTGCTGAGAGTCAGTGCCTCCCGGTTCCCGGTATGGTGCTGAGAGCAGAGCACAGGGCCTTCCTGGTTGGGTGCTCCCGACAGGGCTGCTGGCTTCCAGTGGGTGCTGAGAGCAGAGTCAGTGCCTCCCGGGATTCCCGGTATGGTGCTGAGAGCAGAGCACAGTGCCTCCCAAACTCCTGGTTGGGTGCTGAGAGCAGAGAGCACAGTGCCTCCCAAACTCCTGGTAGGGTGCTGAGAGCAGAGTCAGTGCAGGGATCCCGGCTGAGAGCCACGGGCCTTCTGAGCTCCCGACAGGGTGCTGAGAGTAGAGTCAGTGACTTCCGGGATCCCGGGTGGGTGCTGATTGTAGAGTCAGTGCCTCCCGGTTCCCAGTTGGGTGCTGAGGGCAGAGCATGGTGCATCCTGAGCTCTTGGCAGGATGCTGAGAGCAGAGTCAGTGTCTTCCGGGCTCCCATTTGGGAGCTGAGAGCAGAGCACGGTGCCTCCCGGGCTCTCGGCAGGGTGCTGAGTGCAGATTCAGTGCCTCCCGAGCACCAAGTTGGGAGCTGAGATTAGAGCACAGAGCCTCCCGGACTCCCAGTTGGGTGCTAAGAGGAGAGTATGGTGTCTCCCGGGCTCCTGGCAGGGTGCTGAGACCACAGTCAGTGCCTCACGGGTTCCCGGTAGGGTGCTGAGAGCAGAGCATGGTGCCTGCCTGAGCTCCCCGGCTTGGTGCTGAGAGCCAAGTCAGTATTTCCCGAGCTCCCGACAGGGTGCTGGGAGAAGAGTCAGTACATCCTGGGATTCCGGTTGGGTGCTGAGAGCAGAGCACAGTGCTACTGGGCTCACGACAGGGTAGTGATCAGTGCCTCCCTGGCTCCCAGTAGGGTGCTGAGAGGAGAGCACGGTGTCTTTCGGGCTGCCGTCAGGGTGCTGAGAGCATAGTCACTGCCGCACGGGTTCCTGGTACGGTACTGAGAGCAGAGCACGGTGCCTCCTGAGCTCCCGGCACGGTGGTGACAGCATAGCATGGTGCCTGCTGGGATATGGACAGGGTGCTGCAAGCAGAATCTGTGCTTTCCGTGCTCCCAACAGGTTGCTGAGAGCAGAGTCAGTGACTCACGGACTCCATTCAGGGTGCTGAAAGCAGAGACAGGGTCTCCTGAGCTCCGGGCTGGGTGCTGAGAGCAGAGTCAGTGCCTTCCGGCTCCCAGCATGGTTCTGAGATCAGAGCATGCCTCCCGAGCTCTCGGCATGGTGCTGAGATCAGAGCACATTGGATCCCAGGCTCCAGTCAGGGTGCTGAGAGCAGAGCCTTGCCTCCCGAGCTCCTGGCAGGGTGCTGAGAGCTGAGTCAGTGCCTTCTGGGCTCCCGGATGGGTGCTGAGAGCAGAACACGGTGCCTCCCAAGCTCCTGGCAGGGTGCTGAGAGCAGATTCAGGGCCTCCCGGGCTCCCGGCAGGGTGCTGACAGCAGATTCAGTGATTTCTGGGCTCCCAGTTTGGTGCTGATAGCAGAGCACAGTGCCTCCAGGGCTTCCAGCAGGGTGCTGAGAGTTGAGTCAGTGCCTCCCAGGCTCGCATCAGGGATCTGTGAGCAGAGTCAGTGCCTCCCAGGCTCCCGTTTGGGTGCTGAGGGCAGAGCACGGTGCCTCCCGGGCTCCCGGGAGGGTGCTGAGAGCAGAGTCAGTGCCTCCTGTGCTCCCGGCAGGGTGCTGAGAGCAGACTCAGTGCCTCCCAGGCTTCAGGTTGGGTGCTGAGAGCAGAGCACAGTGCCTCCTGGTCTCCCGGGCAGGGTGCTGAGAGCAGAGTCAGTGGCTCCCTGTCTCCAAATTGGGTGCTGAGGGCAGCAGAGTCAGTGCCTCCTGTGCTCCCGGCAGGGTGCTGAGAGCAGAGCACAGTGCCTCCCAGGCTCCCGGCAGGGTGCTGCAGAGCAGAGTCAGTGTGCTCCCAAGTAGAGTCAGTCCCGGCAGGGGGTGCTGAGAGCAGAGCAGTGCAGTGCCTCCCCTCCCAGGCTCCCGGCAGGGTGCTCAGAGCAGAGTCAGTGTGCCTCCAAGGTCCCCCTGGCAGGGTGCTGAGAGCAGAGTCAGTGCCTCCCAGGGCTCCTGGTGGGTGCTGAGAGGGCAGAGCACAGTGCCTCCCGGCTCGCGGCATGGTGCTGAGAGCAGAGCACCCAGTGCCTTCTGGACTTCCTGGCAGGGGGTGCTGACAGCACAATCAGTGCCTCCCGGGCTCCCAGCAGGGTGCTGGAGCAGAACAGAGTCAGTGCCTCTCCCTCTCGGGCTCCCTGTTGGGTGCACAGCAGAGTCAGGTTACCCGGCTTCAGCAGGGTGCAGAGAGCACAGCACAGTGCCTCCTGGGCTTCCAGCAGGGTGCTGAGAGCCGAGCACAGTGCCTACCAGGCTCCCGGCAGGGTGCTGAGAGCAGAGTCAATGCCTCCCGGGCTCCCGGCAGGGTGCTGAGTTCAGAGTCAGTGCCTCCCGGGCTCCCGCAGGCTGCTTAGAGGAGAACACAGTGCCTCCCTTGTTCCCAGCAGGGTGCTGAGTGCAGAAGATTCAGGGCTTCCCAGGCTACCCGTTGGGTGCTGAGAGCAGAGTCAGTGCCTCCTGGGCTCCCAGCAGGGTGATGAGAGCAGAGTCAGTGCCTCCCGTGCTCCCGGTTGGGTGCTGAGAGCAGAATCAGTGCTACCCAAGCTCCCGGTTGGGTGTTGAGAGCAGAGTCAGGTTACCGGGCTCCAGGCAGGATGCAAAGAGCACAGCACAGTGCCTCCTGGGCTTCTGGCAGGGTGCTGAGAGCCAAGCACAGTGCCTCGGTGCTCCCGGCATGGTGCTGAGAGCAGAGTCAGTGCCTTCGGGTTCCCGTTAGGGTGCTGAGAGCAGAGCATGGTGCCTCCCGGGCTTGCTGCTGTGTGCTCAAAGCAGAGCACAGTGCCTCCCAGGCTCCCAGCAGTTGGTGAGAGCAGAGTCAGTGCCTACTGGGCTCCTGGAAGGGTGGTGAGAGCAGAGTCAGTGACTCCCGGGCTCCTGGTGGGTGCTGAGAGCAGAGTCAGTGCCTTCTGGGCTCCTGCAGGCTGCTGAGAGCATAGCACAGTGCATCCAGGGCTCCCGGCAGATGCTGAGAGAAGAGCACTGTGCCTCCCGGGCTCCAGGCATGGTGCTGAGGGCAGAGTCAGTGTCTCCCAGGCTCCCGGCAGGCAGCTGAGGGCAGAGCACGGTTCCTCCTGGGCTCCTGGAAGGGTGCTGAGAGCAGAGTCAGTGCCTCCTGTGCTCCCGGCATGGTGCTGAGAGCAGAGTCAGTGCCTTCGGGTTCCCGTTAGGGTGCTGAGAGCAGAGCATGGTGCCTCCCGGGCTTGCTGCTGTGTGCTCAGAGCAGAGCACAGTGCCTCCCAGGCTCCCAGCAGTTGGTGAGAGCAGAGTCAGTGCCTACTGGGCTCCTGGAAGGGTGGTGAGAGCAGAGTCAGTGACTCCCAGGCTCCTGGTGGGTGCTGAGAGCAGAGTCAGTGCCTTCTGGGCTCCTGCAGGCTGCTGAGAGCATAGCACAGTGCATCCAGGGCTCCCGGCAGATGCTGAGAGAAGAGCACTGTGCCTCCCGGGCTCCAGGCATGGTGCTGAGGGCAGAGTCAGTGTCTCCCAGGCTCCCGGCAGGCAGCTGAGGGCAGAGCACGGTTCCTCCTGGGCTCCTGGAAGGGTGCTGAGAGCAGAGTCAGTGCTTCCTGGACTCCCAGTAGGGTTCTAAGAGCAGACTCAGGGCTACCCGGGCTTCCAGTTGGGTGCTGAAAGCACAGCACGGTGCCTCCCGCACTCCCGGCAGGGTGCTGATAGCAGAGTCAGTGCTTCCCGGGCTCGCGGCAGGGTGCTGAGAGCAGAGCACAGTGCATCCCGCGCTCCCGGTAAAGTGCTGACAACAGAGTCAGTGCCTCCCGGACTCCCAGTTGGGTTCTGAGAGCAGAGTCAGTGCCTCCTGGCCTCCCGGCAGGGTGCCAAGAGCAGAGTCATTGCCTCCTGGGCTCCCTGCAGGCTGCTTAGAGCAGAACACAGTGCCTCCCGGGCTCCCGGTTGGGTGCTGAGAGCAAAATCAGGGCTACCAGAGCTCGCGGTTGGGTGCTGAGAGCAGAGTCAGGTTACCCGGGCTCCTGGCAGGGTGCAGAGAGCACAGCACAGTGCCTCCTGGGCTTCCGGCAAGGTGCTGAGAGCCGAGCACAGTGCCTACCGGGCTCCTGTCAGGGTGGTGAGAGCAGAGTCAGTGCCTCCCAGGCTCCCGGTGGGTGCTGAGAGCAGAGTCAGTGCCTCCAGGACTCCCAGCAGATGCTGAGAGAAGAGCACAGTGCCTCCTGGGCTCCC
The DNA here is from genome assembly GCA_025583905.1 of Ia io. Classification (NCBI taxonomy): domain Eukaryota; kingdom Metazoa; phylum Chordata; class Mammalia; order Chiroptera; family Vespertilionidae; genus Ia; species Ia io. The sequence continues at coordinate 24,904 of JAJQQW010000094.1, read as the reverse complement.
GGCATTGTGCTGAGAGCAGAGTCAGTGCCTCCAGGGTTCCCAGCAGGGTGCTGAGAGTAGAGTCAGGGCTACCCAGGCTCCCAGCAGGCAGCTGAGGGCAAAGCTCAGTTCCTCCTGGGCTCGCGGCAGGGTGCTCAGAGCAGAGTCAGTGCCTCTCAGGTGGCCAGAGACCCTCCTTACACCCCCTTCCTGTGAGAGGCACAGTTTGCATTGAGTCTTCATCTCTCGCCAGTCCTCCTCCTTGAACCTTTTTTTTTTTTAATATTTTATTGATTTTTTACAGAGAGGAAGAGAGAGGGATAGAGAGTTAGAAACATCGATGAGAGAGAAACATCGATCAGCTGCCTCCTGTACCGCCTCCCCCCCACCCCCAACTGGGGATGTGCCCGCAACCAAGGCACATGCCCTTGGCCGGAATCGAACCTGGGACCCTTGAGTCCGCAGGCCGAAGCTCTATCCACTGAGCAAACCGGTTTCGGCCTCCTTGAACCTTTTACGGACGCGAGTGCTTTAACACTTTGCTTAACCAGCAGATACAAATGTCCGGAATCAATGACCCTCCAGGCTCCAGAGATGCCCCCCGGAAAGTAACCAGAACCGGGGACGTAGCCAAGGCCCCCAGGACCTCTGAACCGCAAGAGATCGGGAGCTGGGGTGACCCCTCTGCAGGGGTGGATCAAACCCAGGACACCCTCAGAGCAAATGCAGTGTTAACACTAAGTTAACAGATTTAACAGCCCACAGCCAAGGAGTCTTTCTTTCCTGGGCACAGAGATTACACGTGGGTGCGCCAGGCCAGTGAGGTTCAGTGGTTGAGCTTTGACCTAGGAACCGGAAGGTCACGGGTCTGATTCCTGGTTTGAAGCTCCATCCGCGGTGTGGGGGTGCAGGAGGCAGCCGGTCAGTGATTCTCATCATGGAAGTTTCTCTTTCTATCCCTCTCCCTCCCTTAAATCAATTTTTTTTAATGTTTTTTTAAAGGTAAACGCAGTGGCAGCTGTGCCAGCTTGCAGGGCTGAGGGTGGGGACGGCCTGTAGGGTGAGGGGGCAGCGGCAGGAGGCACTTCAGGAGGCAGAGAAATTGCTGTCTTGGGAGGACCCTGCCCTGGGGCCGCCTGACCTTGGCTGCAGGTTCACAGGCTGATGGTGAGGGTTCGAGCGAGCGCAGAGTCCCTCCTGGAGCCTGGATTGCCAGCTCCTAATCTCTTGTGGTTCGGAGGTCCTGGGAGTCTTGGCTACGTCCCCGGTTCTGGTTACTTTCCGGCATGATTAACCCGCTCTGGCCACACCGAGCTGGTGTGGGAGGGAAGCCTTTATGTGCAGCGCCTGGGCAGTGGGATCGCCATGCTCTTTGTCCCTTCCATGCAACTGAATGCACTTGGAATCAAACCTGCGGGGAGCTGCTGGGGGCAGGGAGAAGGCGGGATTTCGGGGGCGGACAGGATGGAGCACCAATCTCAGGCCTGCTCCGCTGATTGCTTGTTTTCAGACCCTGGCTGGTGCCTAATGACTCTGGAAGGGGCAGGTCCTGTGCTAGCCCGTGGGGCGGGGGGGGGGGGGGGGGGGGGGGTTGCAGTGCTCGGGTTCAGGTTTCAGGTGGAGTAGGTCGTGGACTTCCATCCTGAGGAGAATGTGCGGGCTATGGGGGAGTTGGGGATGCAAGAGGGGGGGGGGACGCCCGTCCCAGGTGCGGGACCTGTGGGGCTTCCAGAGGCCCCTCTGGGCCCTGAGCGAGGGTGTCACACTTCATTTACTAGCCTGTGACTTGAGACAGGATGGGAATGTGGCCTCTCGCCTTTAAGATAAAAGTTTCACGCCCTTGCAGGTTTGGCTTGGCAGATAGAGCATTGGCCTGGGGACTGGTCCTGGGTTCAATTCCGACCAAGGGCACATGCCCGGGTTGCAGGCTCCATCCCCAGTGCGGAGCATGCAGGAGGCAGCCGATGAATGATTGTCTCTCTTCACATGAATGTTTCTCTCTCTCTCTCTCCCCCTCTCCCTTCCTCTCTGGAATTACATATGCATAAGGCTAACTTAAAAGGTGTGCTTTAAATATACATAAATAAATGAAATGAAGGCCACATGACAACTGTGTGTTAATGTGAGAAGGTCCTCTCCTTGGGCCTCCAGCCCGATGCTCTGGGCACCGGCTCGGCTCCAAGGAGACGTCCCCTGGCCAGGCCTCAGCGCCCAGCCCCACAGGTCACTCAGGGCACAGCCTGGCTGCACTGGAGGGCTCCCCTAGCCTTGAAGGGGCCAGAGCCCCATCTCGCTCTGACAAGCAGTCCCGTCCATTGCCCACACCTGACCTGTGGCAGCAGCAGGTGTGGCCAATGGATGGACTGCTTGGCCCCAGGATGCCCCAAACTACCTGTGTCTCACCAGGTGCGGCTCACACCTCTCTTTTCTTCCTTCCCTGCCTCCCTAGCCCTTGCACTAGGCTGGGCAGCCCCCTAAGGGGCACAGGAAGGCAGGCAGGAGGAGGTTGAGCCCCCTACCCTGCCTGCTTCCATTGTAGGACTCAAGTTTCCCCTTTTCTCACATGGGGCGCTACTCACAAGGACCTAGCCTTGCCCACTCCCCACCCCCTGCTCCTCCCCAGATAGGTACGGGATCCTGTACAAATCTCCATCCTTTCCCATTTCAGTGTTTTTTGTTTTTTACTGGAAGGATAGGAGAATTACAGGCCACACCCTGACCAGGGCCAGGGATCCAGTCTTCAACGAGGTATATACTAGCTGTACCGGTTAATCATGAGGATTTTATAATCAAAGAAAACAGGATATTTTCAAGAGAAACATCAAAAGTGCTTTATTCAAAGTAATGTCCATCGCTAGCTACACATTTCGCCCATCTTTCGTAATTTGTGGATACCGTCCCAATAGAACTTTTCTTGTTTTGAGGAAGACCATTCAGAGACCCAATTTTCCACTTCTTCATATGTTTTGAAGTGCTTCTCAGAAAGTGCATTTGCCATTGATTGGAACAAGTGGTAATCTGAAGGAGCAAGGTCTGGTGAATATGGTGAGTGGGTTAATACTTCACAGGCAAGATCTTTTCATGGGTCTCTAACTGGTGTTGAAGTGTGTGATGGTGCGTCACCATGAAGCTTAATTACTATGCCATGCCTTCTGGCCCATTCTGGTGGTTTTATGATCAAAACGTAGTTCAAATTGATTGTTGTTTGGAGGGATCAGAATTAACGGTTTCACCTGGTTTTAGAAGCTCATAATATACCACACTCTCCTGATCCCACCAAACGCAGAGCATTGTCTTCTTTCCAAAGCGATTTGGCCTTGCATTCAATGTTGATGGTTGACCTGGATCAACCCATGATTTTGTGCATTTGGGATTCTCAAAATAAATCCACATTTCATTGCCAGTCACAAATTGATGCAAAAAAAGACTTTCATGCTGTTGAAGCAACATTTTACTGATGACTTTTCGGTTTTCCATTTGTCTTTTGTTCAGTTGATGTGACACCCATTTTCTTTCCTTTAAAAACTTTCCCATTGCTTGTAAACGATCGGAAATTGTTTGTGGAGCAATGGTTAATCTTTTTGCAATTTTTTTTTTGAGTTTGGCACGCACCTTTATCCAATAATGCTTGTAATGGTTGGTCTTCAAACTTTTTCGGTTGACCTGGACATTCTTTGTTTTTGCACATTTAAATCATCACTTTTAAAGCATTTAAACCAGCGTTCACAAGTATCTTGAAATGGAGCATGTTCACCATAAGCTTCCGGAAATATTCAGCAGAACTTTTCTTCAAAATAAAGTAATGAATTAAAACTTCCCACAAATGCTCTTTTTTTTTTGGCACAAAATTTGAGATTTTTAAGCGTAAAAATACCTATGATGTTAACACCTTCAGAAAATGTGACATATGGAGCTTTGAAGCTTGTCAATACAACAAAATAGCATACATATCAAATCACATATATCAACATATGTGTAACTAACTCCATCTATTGAAAAAAATCCGCATTATTAATGACGACACCTAGTGTCCTTGACTGGGAATAAAGGAGAATTGAACCCGAGGCTCTTTGGTCTGTGGTGCAATGCTCTGACCACTGACCTAACCATCCAGGGCTATAAATACTTCTCTTAGTGTGTCAGAGGCAGTGGGTCATGCAGCTGATTTCTCTTTTGCTTCCCAGTGAGGTGATTGCGGAGGACTCCACATTATATCTCCAAAAAGCCCTGAGTCACCTTCGGGAAATATGGGAATTGATTGGGATTCCTGAGGACCAGCGGTTACTATGCCTTTCCCTGTACACACGAGTCTGCTCTGGTCCCAGGGAGACAGGCTACTTGTCTGCTGGAATGCACCTCTCTCTAGCTGTCTCCTTCTCGCGCCTCGCGCCCCCCCGTCAGCCCACCATGGAAAGTTGTACCAACCACCCTCTTTAGAGTAGGCTCTCCGCCTCCCCCCCCCCCCCCCCCCCACCAACCAAGCGAAAGCTAGGCACATGTTCTCTTTGTGCTCCCGCACAGGCACTCTCCTCTTTCCACAGGCACTCACCTCTTAGCGCAGCAGCTCTTGTTTGCTATACGGGGTGCTGTGCTTCAGCCTTTCTGCAGATTGGTTTTCCAGGGAAGCCATCGGCTGTCCACCTCAGAAATGTCTGTCTTTCTTTTTCCGGTGATGTTCACCTTTGGAAAAAAAAAAAAAAAAGGCACCATTACCCATGCGTATTCGCAATGATTGATTTTTCAGGTCCACCTACTTGCAGCAGAGTAATGAGTATCTGCACTAGCCTTTCCCCTATGTGCAGCTGCTGTGATCCCGGTCTTACATTTTCCAGATTTTGTCTTCCCATTTCCCATCACATCGTTAGGGTTAGTAGAACAGACGTAGAGGAGGTATGAGCTTAGGTGGAGTGGGAGAAAGCAGAAGCAATCTCGGACAGTAGAGAGTGCACTTGGGGAGCACCAAGTGGAGTCTTTTAACTTACTTGTTTCCGAAGCCTTCTGTCATTTTTACACAACCATGGATATTTTTGTTCTTCCACAGGACTCAGTTATTTTCTGATGAACGTGAGTTTCCATTTCCTTAGGTTTATTGTCGTCTTTGTTTCTTTTGGCGTGCACAAGACATGATTTTCTGTTCCTCAAAGCATCCCTACTTTTCACATTGTACGCTGAGGTGGGGTCATGGATGCTTTGGCTTTGCCCTGCTGTGGTTTTACGGGTGACTGCTGTGGTTGTGGGTCCTCAGGCATCAAGGCCGAGGCAATCTTAAATGTGTTTCACATTTCCTTATTATTATTACTTTTTGGAGTTGGTCACTGGAGTATGTCCTGATTTCCTAGGGATGTATGGTATCGTTTCCAGATTGTGGTGCTTCAGGGCTGAGGTCCGTGAGGGTAGCGCCCCTCATGTTGGAATTCAGCCGTGTTATGTGCATTGATTCCTCACTCAGCTGTCTGAAAGAGGCACACTGTCTGGCGGAGCTGGCTTGCTAGGCCTTATGGGAGCTCCCCATGTCGACAAACTCACTTATGCCACCCGACTGAATTACCTATGGGCAAGCAGGTCCCTCCTCACCTGTGCCCCCTCACTCCTTCACCAGAGCTTGTAAGTTGCCTAAGGGCACCCGGGAGTCGCCCAGGAGGGAGCAACTCCCCCTTCCTCCTCTGAGCCGACCTTGTTCAGCTCAAATTTCTTAGTCCCTGATTCCCTGCCCTCACTCTGTGAACTTCATGTGCATTGATCAGCCAAAATCAGCCACAGCCACCCACATGTCCCCTCCAGAATTGCCTTGCTCTGGTTCCCCTACCCCTTGATGTCAGTTGCGCCCCGTCCGATCATCTCACAGTGAGGCTGACTTAATTGAATTCCTGCATTCTACAGAAAGAAGGGAATGTGGTGCCTCCAAGAGATAACTCACCCAGGTTCACCGCCTGTGGTGCTGGGCAGACGGCAGGGTGCAATGGGCCCCTTGCTGGATCCGAGCACCGAGTCCCAGTCCACATGGTGCTCCCGGGTGAGCTGCTTTGGAATCCTCCCGCTGCTGTGATGAGTGAGGTGAACATAAGATCTTTGCTGCTGCTCCTCCTGTAGTTTACTGAGTGAGTGCTTTGCAGTGGCTCTTTGAACATCTGCACGGAAGGTGAATTACTGATTTGTGCCTCGGGGAAAGGAAGGGGAGTTCGAGCTGCTCACGTATCTTTTCTCCTCAAAAGTAAACTGCGTCACTGGCCCACACGGAATTCATTGGATGCCAGATTCTGGGTGTGGGACAGGGTTCCGCGTGGAAAGGGCAGAGATTGGGTCAACAGTGGGATGATGGGCATTCCCTTATCTTGCAGGGAGGGGGACTGCGTGCTTGCCCTACCTGATGTTGGGCCATTACCTTGATAGTCATGACAAAGGGCGAGTGCCCCAGCGCCTTTGGTTCTGCCCTCGGGGCTCTGGAAAGAGGGAAGTCACCACTTGCCCGGATATCTTTGAGTTAGGTAGACTCTGCTGCCAGAAGACAATTGCTCAGCTCAGCCCTGAGGTTCAGATGCGAAAGTCACAAGGCAGGCCCCTGTCCTGAATACAGGCATGTGATCCGCACCGTTTCACCCCTCTGTGCATTCCTTCGGGGAGCAGTGACCTGTTCTCCCCCTGTCACTGGCCTGACTTCTTGGTACAGCGCCTGAAGAGATGGGCCCTGCCTGTGGGATTGCCATGTTCCCTTAAGCCCACGGTCCTGCCTGCTTCCTGAGGTGAGTTGCACCAGGAACCTGTCTAGGATTTGCAATGTGTGCCCCATGTTGAGTGCCTTGGACAAAGTTTGCGCAGCTTTGCCTGTGCTTACTTTTGTCGCTGCGACTTTTGCGTGCCAGGGTCTGTCCCCAACTTCGCCGAGCTTGTTTGTCAGCCTGTGCGGCCGTCTGCCCCTTCTGGGGTCCCGAGTGCCTTATGCTCAGCTTAGTCCTTTTCCTTTTCCGCCTGTGGTTTCCCCTTACATGCACCTTCCTTCAGAGATAAAGCCTGTCTTTTCTTTCCTTTGCAGCATGCGCATTTGATTTCTTTATCCTCTGCTGCCACCTTGTGGCTACTGTTAAAACTGATGCTCCTGTCTTTTCGCCCTTGCATCCTGCGCATGTGATCCTCTGCTGCCACCTTGTGGCTATTCTTGGAATGGCATGCCATTTCACTAAAGGTTTGTGCCTGCATGGTCACAGTGATGGGCAACCTTTTGAGCTTGGTGTGTCAAACTTTGCCAAAAAACTGAGCATAACTTGGGTAGTGTGTCACTTTGAGGAAAAAACTAACTCCAAGACTCTAGTCGCAAATGTTTCATCCTCAGGAGCAGCAAATGTTTCATCCTCGGCATGCGGCCGCGCGTCATCAGAAATGGCTACGCGTGTCAGTGCTGACACGCGTGTCATAGGTTTGCCATCACTGGTCTAGGACTAGGTGTTATTTCTGGTTGTAGTGATGTTTCTCTCTACGTTTTCAGACCTTGGAGAAGTCATGCGAGGTGTGGCGATTTGGGAAGCTCCTTTACTGTGATGGATCTCTGCTGCCAACCGGTAAGTGATTATGGGAGAGCAGTTTTCTTTCTTTCAATTTGGAGGCTTTGCCGGGTACTTTGTAGGCAAACAATGTGTAGGAGTGCAGTTTGGCAGTACTGTGACGTCTGTTTAGCGCTCATTTTTCTTTCCTTGTGCCACGTGGTCTTCGCCAGATGCAATGTTTCTTATTGCTTTCCTGTGTTCCTGCATGCAGGGGCACTTTCCGCCTTCTTGTGCTATTGGCTTCTTGAACCCTCAGTTACCTTCTGCTATATGGCCGCCACTGTTATTGTTGGGTGGCTTTGGCTTACATGACAGTTTGCGCTGCAACGAATTTATTCCAGGTTACTTTTCCCCATAACTGCTTTTGTTGGCATTGTCTGGAGACGTTCGGTGTTTGCTCCACATTCCTTATGTGTCACACTTTCAGGCTTACTTTTCCCAGTGTTCTCTGTCACGTTCATACACGCTGTGGTTTGGTCAGCCGCAGTTTCTGTATCGGCGTGTCAGCACCGCATGCTTCTTTGACACTTGCAGTGCTTGCAAAACAGACCTTTGTTCTCTGCGTTATGTTCTTGTTTTCCGCTCGCTGCATTGTCAGGGTTTTCAACTACTTCTGTCAGACACATTTCTGTGTGGGTATGTTTCCAGAAGACTGTTTTTTGAGACCAAAGCAGTTGCTTGCAACTGCATTTCTTGACTGTCAGTGCTGTTTGTTGAAGTGCTCCCTCCCTTGCTTTTCATTGCAGTTTTCCATGTTGTTCCTCCTGAAACATTTACTTGTAGTTGTTTTGAGGGCATTTTATTTCACTGTGCTTCCTTCCAGCAAACACTGCATCCATCCCACCTCACATTGTCTCCAATTTGTGGGTGGCGTCTAATGTGCACACACTGATGTTTCCCATAATGATTTTTTATGCGGTGTATGATTGGCTGCCTGGGTCACTTGACATCCATGACCTTATGGATGCTTGCATGCTTGTTTGCTAGCCCATATAGGTGCCCATGCAGTGAGCAGCGAATGCACCTGGCCCTTCACTCTGCCAGTGTTCTCTTCCCCCCAAGTACGTCTCTGGAAACATATCCCTGCATGCACTTTCCAGACACTGATTGTTTTTCTTTGTTTGGTATGCATGCCAGGTGCAGCGCAGAAAGCTGGGGTCGCAGTTGTTCTCCAGTGTGATAAGGCCTTCTTGGACATGTGATTTGCTTCCCGTTTGATTTCCCTCAGTTCCAGAGGCTTATTTCCGTTGCGTCAGTCTTCCAGAGTCACCTATGTCTGGAGTTATGATTGCCTGGCACACTCGTGCTGTGTCCTACAAACCTGTGAATCTAGCATATGTGCCTGTGTGACGCTGCTCAGGTCCTCATTTTCATGGACATTGTGTTTGGCAATTATTCGAAAATCTCCTTCCTTATGTGAGTGTTGTTCTGATTTGCCCTTTTGTTGGGTGTTGCTCTCATTCCCATTAATCTTTGCCTTCTCATTGCTTGGTGTTTCATGGTTGTGTGGCTTAAAAGCTTCATTATGCTTTGCAGTTTCCTTACATCGCTGACATGTTTCTCCTTGTCAGGGTGACAGTGCTGTTGCCTGCATTTGATTTCCTTTCTGTGTGTGTCATTTGTCTCATGCTGATCATTTTTGTCATCCAGGACCAGGGGTCCTGTTTCCAAGTGATGTTTGCTGGGCTTTCCTTTGCTGCTGCATTGTCTGCTAGCATTTTTGATTCCCATTCAGGTTAGTTCCATCTTACTCACAGAGGAGAGGGAGGACCAAAAAGGGGAAGGAAAAGAAGGAAGGAAGGAAGGAAGGAAGAAGAGGGAGGGAGGGAGGGAGGAAGACAGGCGGGGGTAGGTTGCTGCAGGATAGGCTTTCTAGGTTTTGGTGGCTGTCTGGCAATTTAGCTCTGAGGATTATTATATAGTTCAGGTTGCCACCTGTGTTTCCTGACTATATCAGCACAGTTACCAGGTTGATAGTTAACAGGTTGAGATGTTGCTAGGTATCTGCTTGTTACCAGTTTACTGGTTACTGCTTACCAGTTAACCGGTCAACGGTTACCAGTTTACCGGTTACTAGTTAGCCGGTTACCAGTTACTAGACAATGGGTTAGGATTAGGGGCTTAGGGGCTTAGGGTGGTGTTAGGGTTAGGGTTAGGGTTAGGGTGGTGTTAGGGTTAGGGCTAGGGCTACAGCAAGGGTTAGGTTTAGGGCTAGGGTGAGGGTTAGGGCTAGGGCTTGGGTTAGGGTTAAGGCTTGGGTTTAGGGTTAGGGTTTAGGGCTAGGGTAGGTTAGGGCTAGGGTTAGGGCTAGGGATAGGGCTAGGGCTAGGGCTATAGCTAGGACTAGGTTTAGGGTGAGGGTTAGGGTTAGGGCTAGGTTTAGGGTTAGGGTTATGGTTAGGGTTTGGGTTAAGATTAGGATTTGTGTTAGGGCTATGGTTCAGGCTTAGGTTAGGGTTAGTGTAGGGCTAGGTTTAGGATTAGGTTTAGGGTTTGGGTTCAGGATAGGGTTAGAATTAGGGTTAGGGTTAAAGTTACGGTTAAAGTAAGGGTTAGGTTTAGGGTAAAGATTAGGATTAGGGTTAGGGCTAGGGTTCAAGCTCAAGTTAGAGTTAGGTTTAGGGTTAGGGCTAGGGCTAGGGCAATGGCTAGGCTTAGTTTTAGGGTTAGGGTTAGGGTAAGGGTTAGCTTTAGGGTTACGGCTAGGTTTAAGGCTCAGGTTAGGGTTAGGGTTAGGGCTAGGGCTAGGGCAAGGTCTAGGGTTAGTTTTAAGGTAAGGGTTAGGGCTAGGTTTTGGCTTAGGGTTAGGGCTATGGTTAGGGTTAGGGTTAGGGCTAGGGCTAGGGCTAGGGTAAGGGTTAGAGTTAGGGTTAGGATTAGGGTTAGGTCTAGGGTTACGGTCAGCATTAGGCTTAGGGCTAGGGCTAGGGATAGGGATAGGCCTAGGGTTAGGGTAAGGGTTAGGGTTAGGTTTAAAATTAGGGTTAGCACTAGGGCTAGGTTTAGGGTTAGGGTTAGGGTTAGGTCTAGGGCAGTGATGGGCCACCTTTTGAGCTTGGTGTTTCAAACTTCGCCAAAACACTGAGTATAACTCGGGTAGTGTGTCACTTTGATGAAAACATTATTTCGTGATATTTATAGTTTAAATAACATAAATGTATAATTGTTATATATAATTGTATTTAATAAACCTTAGCGGCCGCGTGTCATCAGAAATGGCTACGTGTGTCAGTGCTGAAACGTGTGTCATATGTTCGTCATCACTGGGCTAGGGCAACGTTTAGGGCTAGGGTTAGGGCTAGGACTAGAGCAAGGGTTAGGTTTAGGGTTAGGTTAGGGTTAGGGCTAAGGGCTAGGGCTAGGGCTAGGGCTTGGGTTAGGGTTAGGGTTAGGGTTAGGGCTAGCATTATGTTTCAGGCTCAGGTTTGGTTTAGGGTAGGGCTAGGTTTAGTGTTAGGGTTAAGGTTCGGGTTAGGTTTAGGGCTGTGATTAGGTTTAGGGTTAGGGTTAGGGTTCAGGTTAGGATTAAAATTCGTGTTAGGGCTAGAGTTCAGGCTCAGGTTAGGGTTAGGTAGGGCTAGGTTTAGGGTTAGTGTTAAGGTTTGTGCTCAGGGGAGGGTTAGAATTAGGGTTAGGTTTAAAGTTACGATTAGGGTTAGGGTTAGTTTTAGGGTTAGGGTTAGGATTAGGGTTAGGGCTAGGGTTTAGGTTGAGTTCAGGATTAGGGTAGGGCTAGAGTTAGGTAGGATTAGGGTTCGGGTTCAGGTTAGGGTTATGGTGTATTAACATTTGGAATTCACAAGTTATGAGCTTCAGTCACTGGACAAATATAAATGTAGCACTGAGAATTCACAATGATAGACTAGGGAAATATTTAGGAATGTGCTTCATATACTAGAAATACATGTTCAAATAAATTTAATATCTTAACGACACAATTTTTTCACTGGGAAATCGTGTTCAAAGAGCTGAGAAGTGAGTGCAATACTGTTTACATTTATTATTCCCATCAAAATGAGTTGGTGTTTTTGGAAGAAAGTTGGTGAAACACTTAAAAATTCACTTTCATAGAGCTATATAACAGTTTGAAAGTATTTAAAACACTATGAAATTAAAATGATAACTGGCTAGTGTTCAAAGTAGTAATAATGTACCTTTAAAGAGCTGGTATGATACCTGTATTAAAATGTTAAAACTCTCAGAGGTCAAAATGACAGACCAGGGGATGTGTAAGAGTGTTTCTAAAACACTCAGAATATGTTTTAGAACCTTCACATCTCTAATGAATGTTGAAATAACTGTATTCAAAGGGCTGTGAAAGGTAGGATAGTCTTTCAAATGGTAACAATTCATATTTAACCCTTTGCACTTGCTTGCTTTTTTCTCGATTCCTTTATTCTACTCGGGATTTAATTTTTTAAGTACCCCAGATTTTACAAAGCGCGGCAGTAGAATAAAAAACTGGAGTTTCTTTTCATACAAACTTATTTATTTGGATTTTTTTATATCAAATAATTGATACATTCAAAGAGTAATTTTAATCTCTATAATTTTTCATGGTGTGATATTTTTTGAAACATTCACCCACATGAAGACCGGGTTTACATTCACATGTTTAAATTCACTCAGAACGTGCGACTGCTAGGGAGCAAACCAATCATCCAACTAAACCCTGTGTCATGACAACATCTGTGATATGCTAATAGAAACCTAAACAAACCTAGGAGACGAAAAGATAAGGAAGGTTCTTTACCAAGGGAAGAGGATGCAAGCTCAAAAAGGCATGATGCAATGACTCATGCCTTGGACCCTCCTACTCCAGATTGCTGCCTATGCAAAAGATAAGCTTAGGTGGTGGCATCAGTTGAGATGGCATTTACATTTTACTTGTCCTTTCATGCTAATGAAAACAAGAAAAGATACTGGAAAAATAGACAAAAATCCCCCTTCCCTCCCCCCCCCCCCGCGGTGAAACTACGTGTCGAGTGTGGCTCGACATACGAGCTGCTACCGATGCTAACCGTGTCAAGTCACACTCGACATCCGAGTGCAAAAGGTTAAAGTGCTGATATATATGTAAAAACGGTGTTTAAACACTTGGAATTCACAATGAATGAGCTTGAAACACTTTTAAGCATTTAAACCTGAAGTGCTGGTGTCATCAAGGGGGAGGGGCCACATGGACAGGCTCAAGTGCTCAGGTGGTAATGGTTTGGGCCAGGGCACCTGCTAGGAGTGCTGATGTCATCAAGGGAAAAGGGCCACGTGGACAGCCAGAAGTACTGAGGTGGTTAATGGTTTGGAGCCAGGGGACCTGCCGGGAGTGCTAAGAAATCAAAATGATAGCTGGCTAGTGTTCAAAGTAGTAATAATGTACCTTTAAAGAGCTGGTATGATACCTCTGTTAAAGTGGATAGAGCATCATCCTGCGGACTAAAGGGTCCCAGGTTCTGTTCCAGCTGATCAATGTTTCTCTCTCATCGATGTTTCTAACTCCCTATCCTTCTCCCTTCCTCTCTGTAAACAAATCAATAAAATATATTTTAAAAATGAAATAAAATAAAAATATCACATTATTAAGAGACAAATAAGGCTATCAGAGAATATATATATATAATCAATTTTATTTGTTTAAAAACAAAATTTGAAGTGCTACAAAGAACAAAAAGTTGACATTGCATACATTGTTAGAATGTTGATAGTCAGTTTACATTGTGAAGCTATGGAGCTAATAGCTACCGAATGTTTTCTACAGGTGCCAGGCCTTGAATTCAGTGCTTTACATGCATTATGTCATTTAGTCTTTCTGCAACCTGATATTTTATGAAGAGGAAATTGATGCTCATAGGCTTAATGTAAATTGCCTGATTGTAGAGTTAAATAAAAGCAGGACTGGAAGGCAAACTCATGTGCTTCTAATAACATAGCTCTACTTCTAATGTTAGGCTCTGCTGCCTCCTGGAGAGCAAAATTGTTAATGCACACCCATTAGACAGACTAGATGTAATAGTAACAAATAGCCCCAAAGCTTTAGTGGCTTAGAGTAAAGAAGGTGTCTTTCTTGTTCATGCCACATGCCCCCACCTGGTTCTCCAGGGACCAGGATAAAGGTGCAGTTACCATGTAGGTGTTAGTAGCAATGAACAGAGAGAATGCCAGTCTCTGGTTCCTGACTCTTGTGTTAGTAGTGACAGACTTCACTCCCAACACATTTCATTGGTCAAAGCACATCACAGGGCTGCAGCCAAATTCAAGGGGTCAGGAGGGGAACCTGATATACATGGTGGGCCCTATGAAGGACACCACATGGTGCCAAGCAATCTGGGGGACTTTTCAGGGGTGAAGGAGAGGAATGGGCATTGGTAGGAAATAACCGCAGGAGTCAGTCAGCATGGATGGCTTTCTCTTCATCTGTGTGCACTTTGTCCCTGAGCTTCCCTAAGCCATCACGGGCAAGATTCAAAGGAATGAACATCAAACAAAAAGGAGTTTGGTCAGTGTTCACTGGTAGTAAGCTCAGAACCACTTCTGAGTGTGAAGTTGTTTAAGTCTCTGGCTGCCTCAGCTCACACACTGTGGTGATTGGGAAGGACACAGGACTGCAAGCATTCCAGCATCCATGTTTTTTTACATTAACATCAGTCACTACCCTGCCTCTAAGCATGTTATCATTTCAATTGCCCTGGTCTGCACTTCCATTGGGAATCATGGTAAAATATGCTGACATTTACATCAATGGTGATCCTGTGGTTTCCACTCATTCTGTGCATGAACATGTGCTAAATGTGGTTTCTCCACAGTTCTCCCCATCCCCATTGGAGAGAGCACTGGGGCTACATTCTCCTGCTGGTCACAGTGCTCCCGGATGGCCGTGCACTCCCACTATATTATCAGGATACAGAAGGTTGGGAGTAATGCTCTGAGCATCCCTAGGTACCTTCCTCTATTACAGTGGTTCTCAACTTTCCTAATGCTGCGACCCTTTAATACAGTTCCTCATGTTGTGGTGACAAACAACAATAAAATTATTTTTGTTGCTACCTCATAACTGCAATTTTGCTACTGTTATGAATCGTAATGTAAATATCTGATATGCAGGATGTCTTAGTTGACCCCTGTGAAAGGGTCGTTCGACCCCTAAAGGGGTCGTGACCCACAGGTTGAGAACCGCTGCTGTATTATGTTTCAGCCTAGCTTTCATGTGGGCAAGGGTGTGACCTATTATCCAGAGACTAGGAGTCTCACAGGACTGTCCCTGCCCTCTCCAGCAATATCCAGTTTCTTATTTCTAGGGGATAATTATGGGCCTAAGAGTTGTTCCCCTCAGCATTGCCCATATATATCCACATGAATCAGAAAGCAAATTAGGCTGCATGGAGGGCAGCTGTCTCAGGCAGACACAGCTATGGCCTGTAAGGACTGAGGCTGTGGACACTGTTGACTCTTCCAGACTTGGGAAGTATCAAGTGCTCTGTCTTTGGTTGCTGGCATTCTAGTGGAGGGTATCCCAAAAACAATGGGGCAGGATAGCTAAAACAGGTGATAAGACAGAAACATGAAGCCAGGGTAGTCACTGGGACCTCCCTGAGAAAGTCTGAGAGGGGTGGCGGGGCCAGGACAGGTGCATATGGGGCCTATTTCCTTTTGAAAAGTAAGATGAACGTTTTACTTTTCCAGTTTGAAAAGTAAAACGCACGTCTCTATAAAGAACCTTTACCAGAATCATCTGATCTCAGGGGAATTCTGCCTTCTTTCACATAAGAGGCTAATAGAATCAAGACCACAAGTCTCAGAATAATCCCACATAATTTGTGTCATAGTCATGATACCCTCACTGCTTTTATTTAAGTACAAAAATCCCCAATACTTTTTGTTGTTGTTGTTGTTTTGTCTGTTTTGTTTTTTTTTTTTAATTTCTTTATTGATTAAGGTATCACATATTTGTCCTCATCCCCCCATTCCCATCCCACACCCCTCCCCACACATGCCCCCCACCCCCCTGTTGTCCTTAACCGCTGGTTAGGCTCATATGCTTGCACACAAGTCCTTTGGTTGATCTCTCCCCTTTACCCCCACCCTTCCCTACCCTCCCTCTGAGGCCCGACAGTTTGATCCATGCCTCCTTGTTTCTGGGTCTGTTCTTGTTCATCAATCTATATTGTTCATTATTTCCCCTAGATGAGTGGGATCATGTGCTATTAGAAATACACTTATAAGAACCGAAAATGAGACAAGCAATAATGGTTATGGTGACAGGCAAATGAATCGGTCTGTAGTGAGTTTCCTTCTGGGCCAACAGTTCTTTTGAGACCCAATTTCAATGTCCAACAGTTCCTTATGTGTACATGTCAGCACTGACATTACAGTTCTGGATGGAGGACAAATGATGGTAATGCAGGTCCGACTCTCTCTGGTTTGGTCCTGGGCAACCTGCAGTGATGCACAGCTGCTAACTGCTAGTATGGGAAGGCCACATCAGCGTCTTCCATCTCTGGACTGCTTCTCTTCTGTCTTCATGGCTGGAGTAGTCCTGTCGATTCCTCTCTGTTGCTGGAATCCACATGGTCTGGGAGTTGTTTTCTGAAAATATACAAACATATTCTCAACCAAAAGTTAATAAAGGAATATTTTCTATAAATTTGACTTGGGATCCTATTTCATTTTTTGCCCAAATGATTTTCCTCTGGCTTGTTTTGACACCTTGTGTGTTGTTCATGGGTGTCTTGCTTTTAGCCTTACAATTAATTTTCTAAAGTATTAATTTTCTAGATGTAATTTACTTACAGGATATTTTTCCTTACATATTCCTCTACCATCCCCTCCTTTTTTGATTAAAATGGTAGGAGGCTTTTGAAAATTTTATAATGTAGTCTTGATGGCTTTTAAATTTTAATTTTTTGCACTATAATATTACTGTTTTAGGTTCATTACATGGTGCACAATTTTATCATGAGATGAAGTACCAATAAAGATTTTAGTTAACACTTTAGGAACACCTTGTTGTCCAGTACAATTAATTTTTCTAGAATATTCGCTTGTTTCCACTAGCCAATTTAAATTTGCCTGAAAACTTGACTACTATTTTACTGTCAAATTTATTACTCTAACAACAATCTTATTTTACCCTATAAATATTGGTGGAAGGGATTATTTGCCTTCTTGAGTAGGTCCTGAGCATTCCTGGTGGTAGGCTGGATTTAGATATCGTAAACCCACTTCGCCACACCATGGGTACAAGACAACTCAAACAATTCTTGTTGGAGTCAGAGGGAAGCTGCTGTCGGCCAAGTCTCTGTCGGTCATCTGGGTCCTTATCTGAGCTGGGCATGGGAAGCACGAAGCAGCCATGGGGGCAGGAGACCTCCCTCAGAAGGGGCTAGGGTTCAGGCCCCTGCAATGTTGTGGGGGTGAGGGTCTGTGCCCCACCTCTGTTGATCCCCAAATTCTCTCCTGATGGCCCCTCTGCGACTGTGCCTGTCTTAGGTTGTTCCTTCCTTGAGGAATCTTACCCGTCTCTGGCTAACCAGCCATCCTCCGGGGCCAAGCAGGGTGACGTGAGGTTCAGTTTTGTCTCCTTGGTAGCCTATTCCCCCGTGGCCTCCATGCGCAGCACCTGCCTTGGGATCCCCTCGCCTGCTCGCGGGGCCCCAGCACTGATCACATGTCTTGTGGAACCTGGGTTTCTTCTCCAGGGAAGGCTCAGTTCGCCCCACTGGGTGAGAGACAGATCCATGGCACCCGTCATCACGAGACTTCAACCTCGACATGATCAGAGAGCTCATGCAACAGCTGTGAGCAATTGAATTGTGAGAAGAGGGTCTCTCTTGGCCTAAAGGTTAAGAGGGACCAATACAGAATGCTCAGGTGCCTTCCCAGGAGGCCCTCTACACAATGAGAAGGATTAAATCCTTACATGTCCCTTTTTACATTGCTGCCAGACATTCAAAGAATTAGTTTGTACGTTTGCTTGGGATAATTGTATATTATGCTGTTGTAATTCTAAAGTATCAAGAGACATGTTAAGTTTGTCTCCAAGAACCAAACAAAGGTTTTTGTTTTTTTTTCCCCAAGGGTGTGAGGAACTATTATAAGTACTGGGGGTGATCCAAATCTGGGAAAAAATTTTAATGATAGTGTAGAATAATATCATGTAAGGATATTCTTTGTTCTAGTCCATGGGAATTCCCTTTCAAACTGGCTGTCCATTTCTTTTTATATAGACAAGGTCTTAGTTACATTTTCTGCACCTCTACCAGGGGCATGTAGTGATAGTAGTGACACCCTTTCTTTGGTGTCCACACAAGCCAGAAACCTCTCTTTAATTGTACGCACAAAGGGGCATTATTTTGATTTCGTGTCATACAAAAGGGAAGCTGGGTGGAGACCGCTGTGTATTTATACTTTCTTGCCCCCCCCCGGACCTCCTGGATGACCAAGGTGTTTGGTATTATTGTTAACTACATTAGTCAGGGGATCAGCCCACGTAAGGGCTCTTACCCATGAAGGGTCAGGAGCATAAGACCAAAATACTTACCCTCTTGTCCCAGGTAAAATTACCGTACATCTGATGATTGTTAGCGTGGCTAGAAAGGCGTTCTCAGGCATTCTTGGGTTTCTGGATACCTCACAATTTCTTCCCTGAGGTTTGACGTTCTGATTGATGTTTCTCTGTTTCTGGACCTATTTCCCCCCCCCCCCCCCCCCCCATCAGTTTATGTTGTTCATTATATTCCACAAATGAGTGAGATCATGTGATATTTATCTTTCTCTGCCTGGCTTATTTCACTAAGCATAATGTTCTCCATCTCCATCCATATTATTGCAAATGGTAAGAGCTCCTTCTTTTTTACTGCAGCGTAGTATTCCATTGTGTAGATGTACCACAGTTTTTTTTTATCCACTCATCTGCTGATGGCACTTTAGGCTGTTTCCAAATCTTAGCTATAGTGAATTGTGCTGCTATAAACATAGGGGTGCATATATCCTTTCTGATTGCTGTTTCCAGTTTCTTGGGATATATTCCTAGAAGTGGGATCACTGGGTCAAATGGGAGTTCTATTTTTAGTTTTTTAAGGAAACTCCATACTGTTCTCCACAGTGGCTGCATGAGTCTGCATTCCCACCAGCAGTGCACGAGGGTTCCTTTTTCTCCACATCCTCGCCAGCACTTGTCATTTGTTGACTTGTTGATAATGGCCATTCTGACAGGTGTGAGATGGTACCACATTGTTGTTTTGATTTGCATCTCTCTAATGATTAGTGATTTAGAGCAGGTTTTCATGTGTCTCTTGGCCTTCCTTCTGTCTTCTTTCGAAAAGTGTCTATTTAGATCAGTTGCCCATTTTTTGATTGGGTTGTTTATCTTCTTTTTGTTAAGCTGCATGAGTTCCCTGTAAATGTTGGAGATTAAACCCTTATCGTTGACATCATTGGCAAATATGTTCTCCCATGTAGTGGGCTTTCTTGTTGTTTTATTGATGGTTTCCTTTGCTGTGCAAAAGCTTTTTATTTTGATGTAGTCCCATTTGTTTATTTTCTCTTTAGCTTCCATTGCCCTAGGAGCAGTATCAGCGAAGAAGTTCTTTTGGCATATGTCAGAGATTTTTCTGCCTGTAGATTCCTCTAGTATTTTTATGGTTTCCTGTCTTATGTTTAAGTCCTGTATCCATTTTGAGTTTATTTTTGTGTATGGTGTAAGTTGGTGGTCTACTTTCATTTTTTTGCATGTATCTGTCCAATTTTCCCAACACCATTTGTTGAAGAGACTGTCTTGACTCCATTGCATGTTCATGCCTCCTTTGTCAAATATTAATTGAGCATAGTGATTTGGATCGATTTCTGGGTTCTCTATTCTATTCCATTGATCTATATGTCTGTTCTTGTGCCAATACCAGGCAATTTTGAGAACAGTGGCTTTGTAATACAGCTTGAAATCTGGTATGGAGATCCCACCTACTTTGTTCTTCTTTCTCAGGATTGCTGTGGCTACTTGGGGTCTTTTTTTATTCCAAATGAATTTTTGGAAAGTTCGTTCTAGGTCTGTGAAGTATGCCGTTGGTATTTTAATGGGAAGTGCATTGAAATTATAGATTGCTTTAAGTAGTATGGACATTTTGATGATGTTGATTCTACCAATACATGAACATGGTATGTTCTTCCATCTGTTTATGTCTTCCTCTATCTCTTTTTTCAGTGTTGTGTAGTTTTCCACGTATAGGTCTTTTACCTCCTTAGTTAAGTTTATTCCTAGGTATCTTAATTTTTTTTGGTGTAATGGTAAATGGGATTGCTTTTTTGGTCTCTCTTTCTGTAAGTTCATTATTGGTGTATAGAAATGCCATAGATTTCTTAGCATTTATTTTGTATCCTGCTACTCTGCCAAATTCATTTATTAAGTCTAGTAATTTTCTGATGGAGTCTTTAGGGTTTTCTATGTACAGTATCATGTCATCTGCAAATAAGGACAGTTTTACTTCTTCTTTTCCAATTTGGATGCCTTTTATTTCTTCTTCTTGTCTGATTGCAATGGCTAGTATTTCCAACACTATGTTGAACAGGAGTGGTGAGAGTGGGCATCCCTGTCTTGTTCCTGTTCTTAGGGGAAATGGTTTTAGTTTTTGTCCATTGAGTATGATGTTGGCTGTGGGTTTGTCATATATGGCTTTTATTATGTTGAGGTATGATCCTTCTATTCCCAGCTTGCTGAGAGTTTTTATCAAGAAAGGGTGTTGGATTTTGTCAAATGCTTTTTCTGCATCAATTGATATGACTATATGGTTTTTATGTCTCAATTTGTTTATGTGATGTATCATGTTTATTGATTTGCGGATATTGTACCATCCTTGCATCCCAGGGATAAATCCTACTTGGTCGTGGTGTATGATCTTTCTGATGTATTGCTGGATTCGATTTGCTAGAATTTTGTTGAGGATTTTGGCATCTATGTTCATGAGGGATATTGGCCTGTAATTCTCTTTCATTGTGTTATCTCTATCTGGTTTTGGTATTAGGGTGATGCTGGCTTCATAGAAGGAGCTTGGAAGTGTTCCTTCTTCTTGAATTTTCTGGAATAGTCTGAGGAGGATAGGTTTTAGCTCTTCCTTGAATGTTTTATAAAACTCCCCTGTGAAGCCGTCTGGCCCCGGGCTTTTGTTTGCTGGGAGCTTTTTGATGACTGCTTCAATTTCTTCCATAGTTACCAGCCTATTGAGATTTTTAGTCTCTTCCTGAGTAAGTTTTGGAAGGTTGTGTTTTTCTAGGAATGTGTCCATTTCCTCCAGGTTGTCTAGTTTGTTGGAGTAGAGTTGTTCATAGTATTTTTTGACAATCCTTTGTATTTCTGTGGGGTCTGTTGTTATTTCACCTCTTTCATTTCTGATTTTGTTTATTTGGGTCCTCTCTCTTTGCTTCTTGGTGAGCCTGGCTAGAGGTTCATCAGTCTTGTTTATCCTTTCAAAGAACCAGCTCTTGGTTTTGTTGATCTTGTGTATAGTTTTTTTGGTCTCTATGTCATTCATTTCTGCTCTGATCTTTATTATTATTTCCTTTCTTCTGCTCACTGTGGGCTTTTCTTGTTGCTCCCTTTCTAATTCTTTGAGTTGTTGAGTTAGATGATCTATTACCATTTTTCTTGTTTTTTGAGGTAGGCCTGTAGAGCTATACATTTCCCTCTCAGGACTGCTTTCATTGTGTCCCATAGGATTTTCAATGTTGTGTTTTTTATTGTCATTAGTCTCCAGGATGTTTTTAATTTCTTCTTTGATCTCATTGATAACCCAATCATTGTTTAGTAGCATGCTATTCAGTTTCCAAGTGTTTGAATTTTTTGGAATGTTTTTATTGTAGTTTATTTCTAATATTATGCCATTGTGGTCTGAGAAAATGCTTGATATGATTTCAATCTTTTGAATTTGGGGAGAGACTTTGCTTGTTACCCAATATGTGGTCTATTTTTGAGAATGTCCCATGTGCACTTGAAAAGAACGTATATTCCATGGTTTGGGGGTGAAATACTCTGAAGATGTCAATTAGGTCCATCTGATCTAGTGTGTCATTTAGAATTGCTGTTTCTTTGCTGATTTTTTGTCCAGAGGATTTATCCATTGATGTCAGTGGTGTATTAAAGTCCCCTACTATGATTGTGTTGATGTCGATCTCTCCCTTGATATCTTCCAGCAGATTTTTTATGTATTTGGGCGCTCCTGGATTGGGTGCATATACGTTTACCAGAGTTATATCTTCTTGCTGGATTGCTCCCTTTAGTATTATGTAGTGGCCTTCCTTATCTCTTATTAAAGCCTTTACTTTGAGGTCCGTTTTATCTGATATAAGTATCGCAACCCCAGCTTTTTTCTCCTTTCCATTTGCCTGAAAAATGTTTTTCCATCCCTTCACTCTCAATCTGTGTGAATCTTTTGCTCTAAGGTGGGTCTCTTGTAGACAGCAAATATATGGGTCATGTTTTCTTATCCATTCAGCTACCCTATGTCTTTTGATTGGTGCATTTAATCCATTTATGTTTACTGTTATTATTGATAAGTACCTGTTTGTTGACATATTTTTCC
Source organism: Ia io (assembly GCA_025583905.1). NCBI lineage: Eukaryota > Metazoa > Chordata > Mammalia > Chiroptera > Vespertilionidae > Ia > Ia io. The sequence continues at coordinate 2,823 of JAJQQW010000094.1, read as the reverse complement.
TTAGTGTTTGTGTTTCTTCTTGCCTTTCTCTTTCTTCTTTTTACAGCAGCCCCTTTAGCATTTCTTGCATTGCTGACTTGGTAGTGATGAACTCTCTTAGCCCTTTTTTGTCTGTGAAGCTTCTGATTCCACCTTCAATTTTGAATGATAGCCTTGCTGGGTATAGTATTTTTGGATTCAGTCCCTTGTTTTGCATCACTTTGTATATTTCATTCCATTCCCTTCTGGCCTGGTGTGTTTCTGTTGAGAAATCAGTTGATATTCTGATAGGAGATCCCTTGTAGGTAACTTTCTGTTTCTCTCTGGCAGCCTTTAAGATTCTTGCTTTGTCGTTGGTGTTCGTCAATTTAATTATGATGTGTCTTGGTGTCCGTCTTTTGGGGTTCAACTTGTTTGGGACTCTGTGTACTTCTTGGACTTGGATAGTTTTTTTCTTGCCAATATCAGGGAAGTTTTCTGTCATTATGTCTTCTAACAGGTTTTGTATTCCTTGCTTCTCTTCCTCTCCTTCTTTTATCCCTATTATTCGAAGGTTGTTTCATTTTGTGTTGTCCCAAAGCTCCCTTAGGCTCTCCTCTTGCTTTTTAAGTTTGCTTTCCAGTTGCTGCTGTGTTTGTGTGTGTTTTTTCCTACCTTGTCTTCTAATTCGCTGATGCGGTCCTCAGCCTCTTCTACTCTACTCTTTAAGCCTTCCATTGTGTTCTTTATTGCAGCTATGTCATTCTTCATCTCCTCTTGGTTTCTTTTCATGTTGGTGACATTTTCATTCAGCTCCTTATAGTTCTCATTGAGTTGTGTGTATTTGTCACCCATCCGTTTAAACATCCTTTATAATGAATACTCTGAATTCTTTTCTCTTTTAAGCTGCTAGCCTCAAGTTCATTTAACTCCCTTTCTGGTGATTCCTCTTTTTCCTCCATTTGGGAACTTCCTTTTTTTCTCCCCATGTTTTCCTGTAATGTTTTAATTGTAGATCCGCTTGCTTTGCTACCCAGGTTCTTTTGGGGATGGTGCTACTGGTGTAATCTCCCAGTTCTCCTGGGCTTGGTAATCTAGTGTAGCTCCCTACTTGAGCTACTTGGGTTCTCTTGGTGTAGGCCTGCAAGCTTGAGAGGCACAACTGTGGTGTCTAAAAGTCAGCAGCTATGGAGTGGAGTGTCCTAGTTTTTGCTGTCTTGAACCCTTAGTTGAAATTGCGCGTGTCCAGTGGGGACTCACAGTGGCACCCAGGAACCGACTGTTGGGAGAGCTCCCAGTGGCTCACACTAGCACCCTGTGTGTAGATGGACTCAGGGTGTCTGCCTGTTGTAAATTCACTTCTGTGGAGGTGTGTTTGCAGGCGCAGAGCTTTGATGAACTCTGCGGGGCCCTGGCACTGAAGTTAAACAGCTAGGGTGTATGTGGGAAGCTATTCAGGAGAAAGGAGTTCAGAGTTTCTGCTGTGGGGCAGCGCGTCCTTGGCTGTACAGAATCACACCCAGCAGGGGCTCAAAGCAGCTCCCCAGAGGACCCTGTGGATATATGGGCTCAGGGCGCCACCCTTGCTGTGGCTGTGAGTTTGCCCGCCCTTGAGTGTGTGCAAACTGGTGGCGTGAACTGGTGGCGTGCCCACCTGCTGGCACAACTCTGAGGGACCCTGGCCCTGAAGTTGCACTGCAGGGGTGTCCGTGGGCAGTTATTTAGGAAGAGGCAGATCAGAGATTCTACTGCTGAGCCGTGCACCCTTGACTGTGCAAAATCACCCCCTCGGGGGCTCTCAGTGGTTCCCAAGCACTGCCTGGGTAGTGGAGTGCCTGGGTGCCTATGGGTTGGGGACGCAGCGAATCCTGAGTTCCAGCGCTGGGGAGGGGGAGGTTGTACTTACTGCTTTCAGAGGCGCACTTTTGGAGGTGGAGGTCTCAGGGTTTGCGCATCTGCAACTGGGGTGGCAGGTCTTCTACCAGAGTGGCTGTAGTGACCAGGTTTGCTTCCGAGACCAGACTGGGTGGTGGTAAGGTTAGGATTCTAATCTCTAGCAGTTCCGTTCTTAAAGATGGCGGGGTCTCTGTGCCACTGGTGTCCTCCCCAGAGTGTTTGCATTGGCCGCGGGGTTTGCCAACCAAGACTGCCTGGATTGGAAGCCCCCTGGAAGAACTGCAGGGTCTAACTGTCCCTATTTCACTCACACACACACCCAAACATGTCCACACACACCTCTATCACTCCTTCACTCGATCACACACTCACCCTCCCTACCTTCCTGCCGGTCACCATCTTCCTACTTCTCCCCAATGCTTTTTGAATAAAATAATCTTTATTTTTTAACTTAGGTTAGTCTTTGAGTGATAAAAATTAACTTACCTGTGAGAGAAGGTGATTCTGAGGGATTGCAACATAGCTTTGGAAACTGGAGAGTGTAGAGCTCATGGTGAACTAGAAACTGCTTTCTCTAGAGAAACCAAAGTTTCTAATGTCTAAAAACACTAAGTAGGAAGCACAAGTCGGTCAACGTGTAGTCTTTCTTTTTTTTTTTTTTTCCCCCTCACCCTATGATTCTTTTTCCATTTACTTCTAGAGAGAGTGGAATGATGGGAGGATGTGGGGAGAAAGAGAGAGAGAGAGAGAGAGAGAGAGAGAGAGAGAGAGAGAGAGAGAGAGAGAGAGAGAGAGAGATCCAGAAGAGAGAGACACATCTATGGGTTGCCTCCTTTGTATTCCCGGACATGGCCTTAGGATTAAACCTGCAACTGAGGTCTTTGCCCTTGACCATAACGGAACCAGAGACCATTCACTCCTGGAGCCAAAGCTCTAACCACTGAGTTAACTGGACAGTACAGTCTTTCT
>JAJQQW010001921.1:0-15711 GCA_025583905.1 Ia io | reverse complement strand
GGGTTGGATGCAGAAAATGAATGTTTGGGGTTTTAGGGGGAGGGGGGAGCTTTGCCTTGCTTTTTGGAAACTATTTTTAGAGGGCCCCCAAAGGGTGGGATCTTAATATCTGCCAGGCCCTATTTTGGGAAAGTCGTTTTTTTCAGGGAGGGTATATGTCGGATAGACATAGAATATTTAAAAAAACATTAGGACTGTATAGGGTAAACATAAAAAATGAAAAACAAAAAAAAAAATAATGGCCCAAGCGGGATTGTTTAAGACAATTTGTTAAAAATCCAAAGTAAGGCTAAATACTTTTTATTTTTCCCCCCCAAGCCCCTCCCTTTGCCGGGGCAAAGGGGGCCCCATTGGGCCCATATGGACCATTTGGGGGGGGGACCTTTTCATTCCATTGGAAATAAGAAAAAAAGAAAAAAAAAAAAAATTGATGTGTTGCCACAACTTTTTGGTTTTCTGGGGGCCTTTAAAAAAACCCATTACCGAAAGGGGCATGACTTTCCTCCATGGGCTCTCTTTTTTCCCCTTTCCCATTTGGGTTTTATAGAAAAAAAAATAAAAAAACTGAAAATATAAGGAAATAAAACAGGCCTAACTTTTTATTATTTCAGATGATGGCAAATACTTTTTATGGGGGGGGGCATGAACTCAGAAATAATTAAGGGATGGGGAGGAAAAATCCTGGGGGACCACATAAAAAATTAACCGCCAGGTTGGTTCACGCTGGGGGGAAGGTTTCTCATAAAAACCTGGAGCAAATAACAATTGTTTTTATTTGTGTGGGAAATATTAAAACGTTAACACATTTTTCATCCCAATGGTTCCTTTTTTTTTAAGTAGCGAGGCTTAGGCTTTCCCCAAAACTAAGTGATGAAAGGGGGGGCCTTAAGGGGAAACAGAAAATACAACTAGAAGAATCAAGGAAAGATGGTTAAATTGTTAGAGGGGGAAACAAATTTTTTAGGGAAACATTTTTGAGGGTCTGAAATGGGAAAGGGGGAAGGAGGTTAAAAGGCCAATTTGGGAAAAATATGTGGGAATTGGAAAAAAAGGAAAGACAGGGGCATTAAATTAAAGGATGGCCAAGGGGAAAAGGGGAAGCCCTTAAGCAAAAAAAATTTGTTTTTCCTATTTTCAGGGGCCCTTAGGTGGAGGACTCAAAGGCTACTACAATTAAACACCCAGAACAAAACCCATGGGGGGGTTACTGGGTTAAAAAAACAAACCTTTTGGCAGAGGGGGGCTAGGGAGGTTGGGGGCAAATCCAAATGGGGGCGAGTTGAAAGGTTGAAGGATTCATTTACAGTTAGGCCACAAGCACAAAAGATAAAAGGACCTAAAGATTAAGGGGAACCTCAGATATCTGATTGGATTCTTCAAGGGTCTTCTATGGGTTTTAAAAATAAAATTAAGCTTCTTATTATTATAAAGTAAAAAGGTTTCTAAAAAACAGCGGACGGTGGGGGACACGCTGATGTTTAGGCACAAAAAAAAAAACAGGAAAAGTTTAGGGAGGATATATAAAATTAAGTTTTGTCCATCCGTAATCTTGAAGTATTTTCAGTCAATGGGTTCATATCCAAGACGAGGTCAGATGATAAGTTACGAATTATTGTATTTAGACCATTTAAAAAAGTGACTAAAGAATTGGAAATGTAAAAAGAAAGAGAAGTAAATGTAGTATTGTGCAAATGACATCAAGAGAAAAAGATAGAAGGAATACAGACAAGGCGAGTCTTTAAAAAAAAGTGAGTGAGTGAGTTTGGCAATATAGAAATTAAGAATGAAAGATACGCTATGTATACCAGTAATAGGAAAAATAATAGAACGATAAAACAAAATAAAGAAAAAAACAAATTTGACATAACAAAAAGGTGGGGGGACCAGAAGAATCATGGGGGGGAGGGGAAGAGAAGGAAGAGAGGGGTGTCCCGACCAAGGAAAAGGGAGGGTACAAATATGGGGTTGGAGGGGAGAAGGATGAGTGGGGGGGACACCAAGAAGACTCAGGAGGGGGAAAAATTACCTATAAAGTGGGGAGGGGAGGGGGGGAGGAAAAATATGGAGGGGAAGCAGACACAGAGGGTTATTAAAGTAAATGACGAGAGAGGGGGAGAAGGGACATTTGGAAAGAGAACAGAGGGAGAAACATCTATTGGTGAATGGCAGGGGAGAAAACATCCACTTAGTTGATCGCAAACAAACAAAAAATAACAAAAAAATAAACAATCTTTGTACACGGGGAAACCCTTGGCAACCTGGAGGTATCCATGTGTTTTGCCTTATGGGGAACCGGGTGGAATATTCAAAAAACTATATGACTCTTCCAAAGTGGGGGGCAGTCGTGGGGGATTCTGATGATCTAAGGCCAAATGATGCTCAAAAAACCCGTTAGGATGATGGGCAAACAGTCGTATTTACACTTATTTTTACTTTCAAACATTCTCTTGCTGTTATTAGTAAGTCAATAGCTCATAGGGATATTTTTTTTTTCTTAAAAACGAGACAAAGTATGTTATATGTGTTTATTGATTTATTTAGTGGGCCATAAAGTGGTTATACAGCCAAATACCACTAAAGGGTGGTAAACCTTATTAAAATTCAGTGGGTTTTTAATTAAATAAATAAAGGGCCAATTGTATACACCACTCTTAAAAAGATTAAATTATAGGATTTTTTTATTTTTCCCTCTTTTTTTATAGTTTTTATATTTTTTTTCTTTCTAAAAACGCTTAACTATTTGCATTTATTTCTAGCTTTTCTTGGTTTGTTACAATTTCATTGTCTCCTTTTTTCAACCTTTTTGCAAATTGTTTAAATTTTTTTTTTAGTTTTTTTCCTCTTTTTGTTTTCTCTTTTATCCCCTCTTCCTTTCCTTTCCTTTTTTTGTATATCCTGGAATTCGTTCTAATTCGTTCCTTTCAAACTTCCTACAAAAACTTTTCCATCTAGGTTTTTTCTACTCGCTCAACTTACTTAAATTTTATAGGGACCTTGAATAGTTCTGTTTACTTATTCTTTCTCCCTTATTTGCCTGCTTTAACCTCTGTCGTCTCTTTCCTTTATTCTCGGTTCTTCGTCGCTTCTCGCTTTGTTCTTTTATCTTTTTCTTATATCTTTTTTTCTTCTTCCCTTTTTTAAGATTACTTTTCGCTGCCTATTTCACGGGTCTATTATTGTTTCTTTATGCCTTATCTGCCAACATGTTCTCTTCTTCTGTTTGTTGTTGCTCTCTATTCTTGTACTACCTTTGCATCTGTTGGGTGGTACTCCTTCTGGTTCTTGGTTTCTTATGTTAGCTTGATTAGCTTCTATTTTCAGGCAGTGTGGGGGCTCACCACCTCACCTTCCAGCCTTATTCTGGAAATAATCTTTCCTTATTTCTTATTTTTACATTTTGCAATTAATTGAATATGTAATGTTAAATCAAGGGTCTGGGGCTGTGCTCGTGGAATTAGGGATGGAAAATTGCTCGTTTTGTTATTCTTAATCATTTTCAGACACAAATCTTTCTTAACTAACAGTTTATTAGCTGCCTTTCACTTTCGAATTTCCCTTTTTCTAATTTAAAAAAGCCGAAAATAATTTTTTGCAAAAAATGGGTTTTTCCTGATTTGTTTCACGTTTTATTTGAGGGTGTATTTTTTCGTTAAACTCGAAAAAGCTTTGCCTAATTTTAAAAAAGAAATTCTGTTCTTCTTCTAAACTCTCAAATTTAGGCAAAGGGGACTGGGCCTTTCTTCCTTTTTCCCTTTTCTTGGGAATGTTTTAATGGGGATAAAGATTCCAAATTCTTTGGAGGGGGAAGAATCTTTTTTGAGGGGGGGGGAAAAAAAAGAGGTTGACTACTCTTTGGGGGGACCTTTAAAGAATGTTTACTGGAGCAAGTGGGAAGAAACTTTCTGCCTCCTTTGTGGAACCGTTTTTTTGTCTTATTCCTTTAGGAATGAGCCCTTTCTAATTCTTTGGCACTTATTTTCCAAATTAGGGCTTATGGTTTGTCTGTTATGTTTGTTAGGATTATTTGGGGTCAAGCTTGTATTACGTCTATTTCAAGTTCTAATTGGTCCTTAAGTGGGGGGGGTTTTTAAGTCTTTTTAAATTCTCCTCTGACCTATTTTTCTAAAGGGCCACCAATGTTTTGTTTTTTCTTCTAAGGTCTTAATTTCCTTCAGGGTAAGGAAGGGGAAAAACCCGTAAGTTAAGGGGTCTGCGTTAATGAGTTCTTTCAATTGTCTTTCAATAATCTTGCTTACTTTCTTTTTTATTCCTGTTTTCTCTCTCTCCTATTTTTTCATACTTCATATCCTGTCCAAGCTTCGTTTTTCTTAGTCTTCAAAGTTCTTATTTCCCTCTTCTTTATAAATAAGAAACTCCTAAGTTAAAAATAATTTAGTAAATCTTTTGTAAACAGTAAATTCTAATTCTCGTTAATGTACAAAATTTTTCCTTGTCAAAGTAAAGACATTTTTTTTTTTCTATCTTCTTGCTTGTATCTCTCTTTTTCTTCTTTCTTTTATGTCTTTCTTAAATTTTTTTTCCTTTTCTTTTTTTTTTGTGAATTTTTTTACGTTAGCGCTAAAACCTTTCTTTGTTTTCTAATTTTGGTTCTCTTCACTTATTTCTTCCGGGAGGGCTTCCTTTTTGATTTACTTTTTTGTATGTATTCAACTTGTACATGTAGCTGTTCCCCTTTCCCTTTTTCTTCGCCTTGGACAGGTTGAAAATTTTTTACTTGGGTTTTTACCATTCATCTTTGGTTGTCCTGGTCGATTAACAGCTTCCTCTCGGTAAGTTCTTACTAAGTTTGTTTGTACTTGTGGGTGAGGAGGCTTTTTTTTCCTAGTCGTTTGCTACTATGTGCTAAGGTGAGTTTTTAACCCTTGTTGTCATAACTCTACTTTCCTTTTCTTTTCTCCATATTGATATACTTTTTTAAAGTACCCCTTTCGACTTTCTTCATCTCTTTTTTCTACAGTATTTGTATTACTTATTAGTGTAGCCTCTGTTAGGTAAGGACTATTTGTTGATTAGGGGTGCCTCCTGTTCCCTGGCTTTCTTTACCTCTCTTCTTGTCTAAACTCAGCGTTTCTTGGCTGTCTTCCTAATCTCTTTTCCAAATGGGCGCACGTTTCTCGTTAGTGTTGAGGTTTTTGATCCTTTTTTTTCTTTTCCCCTTCTTCGCTTTTTCCTTGTAGTTTCTTACCCTCCTACAACTAATGGGTGGGGGAGCAATTCTTCTTTTCTTCCACTTGGTCCGACCTCCTACAGGCTTTTTTTTTTTCTTCTATTCCATTTTCTGATCTGGGGGTTAAGTTGCGGCCTAGGTTATTCATTTTCCCCACAAGCCGGACTGGCTGACTTGGGTCAGAAATCACTTTTTATAGGTTAGTACACTTACTCTATTTTCATTAATACGTTTTCTGTTTCTGGGGTGGGGAGTGAGGATATAGGAGGTCCTGGGGGAGCGAGAGAAGATGACAGACATTTTTTTTGCTTTTTTAAGTCCTCTTCTCCCATCTCTCAATTAGAAATTTCCTGGCTGACCGTCAATCTGTGTTCCTATCTTGAGAGCATCCTTCCTCTAAAGTTACTTTTTCAGAAAAGGATAGCCCGCATTACTTGCTTTTTCTTTTCCTCTTTCTTTTTTTGCTTCAATAAAAGGAGAACCAGAAAAAAGCCCTGCAATTTGCTTAGGCTTTTCTTCGACCCTCCTCTGTTCTTTTGATTACGCCCTTTCACTTCCTCTTTCTATCTTACCTACTTCACTTTGCAGCCCTTTTAAAAAGCAAAGGGCAGCTATCCTCCTCTTGTGTTTGTTCCTTCGTCCCTATTTTTTGTCCCTTATTAAAGTGTTGACGTTTTTTACTTTTTATTGCGTTTTTTTTTTTGGACTTCAGTTTTTTACCTTTTATATTTATTGCCTCTTTTTATCTTTTCAGTGTTATTCTTTCCCTACTCTTAAGTGATACTATTCTTTGGGTTTGTTCTTTTCACTTCTATGTAATTTCTGGTTGGAGAATTTTCTTTCGCCCTTCTTCTCTTTTTCTTTGTCTGAACCGTTCTTTACTGGCAGTCTATTTCTGGAAAGATAGGTGTAGGCATCTTTCCATTATTCGAACGTAGTCTTTTTTTTTTTTTTAAAAAAATTTTCTTTTCTTCGTTTTCCACATTTGTTGCTTGTGCCCATTTCTTCAGTTTTTTTTTCGTGTTAAATTGCCCTTTCTTTTTTCGTTATGGGTTTCTCTTGACCCTTGTTTTCCTACCCCCCTTCCCCTCCCTTCTTTATTTTCTTTTCTTCCTTCAGTCGTTTCTTCTTTTCCTGTTATCCTTTCCTTTCCCACATTCTTCTCCATTCCTTTTCCTTTTTTTTATCAACTTACCTGTTATGTCTTTTTTTTTTTTTTTTTTCACCCTTGCTTTTCTTTTTTTTTATTCTCCCCTGTTTACCTTTTCTCTTTTTCCTGCTTCACCTGCTAGTCTGGTCCTTTTTCTCTTTTCTTTTCTTCGATTTTCTTAATTTTGTCTTTTTTTTCTTAGTTGCTCCTCGTTTCTTCACCGCATTTTCTTTTGTTTTTCTTTCTTTTCTGTCTTTCCCCTTCTAGCTACCGGCTTACCTTTTTACGCCTTCTTCTCCTCTCTTATTTTTTTGTTTACTGCTTACTTCTCCTCTCCTTTCCAACTTTTTCCTTTATTTTTTTTTTTTTTTTTGGTACCAAAAGAGGGCAACCATGGGGGGGTGGGTGGGGGGAACAAATTTTTTTTTATCTTATGTGCTTCCTCGGGGAAAATTTTCTTGTTTGGTATGTTCAGCTTCCTTTTCACAATTTAATAGAATAGTTAAATTTTTCATTTGTAAAAGTGAAGACCACAGGGGGGGAAATAAAAGCAAGTGGGAGGAGTTGTTTAATAAGTTTTCACCAAAATTCTCAAGTTATGGTATTTTTTTTATAGGGGACTTTGTTCAAAATTTGATTGAGAGAGAGGAGAGAGAAGAGAGATTTCAATTTTGTTGGTTTTCCTCTTATTCAATGGGCTCCATTTGATTTTCTTACTTAGTTTAATGTGGGCCTGGGGGGACTGGGGAATTTATATTTCCCCAAAAAAACCCACAAACCCTGGCATATTGTGGGAATTGTGGAATACACTTTCACCCAACTGAAGGGCTTACCAAAAAGGGCCAAAGTTGGAGATGTGCTACTTTAATATTTTCAATGCTTCTTTAAACCCAAGGGAAGGCTGTAGTTGGTTCTTATTTTCTTCCTTTTTTATTCCATTTGATAATTCCCCCCCCCACCTTTTCATGGAAAATTTACTTCCTCTTCTGCGTCAAGGGCGCTGGCAATGGGATACAATTTTAAAGGTAGGGTCCTATTTTGCTTACACACCATTCTCTGATTATTAAATAAAAACTCAAGCTGATTGGTTGGGGGGAGTTAATCAGAAAAGAGGGATAATGGGACTTTAATAGTATCTACTAAAGGATGATTATGTTTTTAAGCTTTTAATAATCTACTTTCTGTGTATTTTGGCTGGGCATTATTTAATACCCACCATACACTTTTTTCCTTTTTCCTTGGCGAGATCTTTAGGTTATTGTTGGGACAGCCAAAAGAATCTCAGGGGGGGGGACTTGCTTTTATATTTCTGGGCAATTTTAGCTTTATATCTCTAAATTTTTTTAATCATTTGAGGACTCACAAAATAATATGGGGTTTCCATTTACCCCATTGTGGGGATTCAAATTTACATATTTTATCAATCTATATTACCTTTGTATTTTTTTATTTACCCTAATAAAAGCATTTAATTCGTTTCCACAAAAAATAATTTTCTATTTCCATTTTTAAACTACACTCAAATGTTTTTCTAGGTATTTTCTATTTTTTTTTTGTATTTTGTGTTTCTGGGTCCATTTTCCCTAAAAAAAAAAAAATTCTTCTTTGTTTCATAAACCCACTTAAGGAGCTATAAATAGAAATCAAACCATGATTTTGGGAAAAAAAACAAACTACTTTTTAAAAAAAAAATTTGGCCAAAAGTATTAGCAAAAAAATACATTGTAAACAATATATACCGTTGGTGAATAAACACAATGGCTAAAAAGGGGTAATGGGAGGGATAATTACAGGATTTAGACATTCCAGGGGTTCTGCAATTGCAAACAGATTCTGAATTTTATAGGTTTAGCTTCCAAACCCCAACCCCCATTGGGGCTATTGTGTTTACCTCTGAACAAAGGTTTATTTCACATCTTATTTTAATGCCTTCAGTGGTCTTCCCATTACTGGGGGAAATTGGGGAAAGGAGTATCTGGGCAATATTGATTTAGGAGGTAGGAAAAAAGGGATTTCATTAGGTCTATTTAAAGGTGTTTTACCCCACTAAGGCAGGAGCATTTTATAAATTTTTAACTTAGTTAAATGGGGCCTAAATATCTAATTTATATTATCCAAAAATGAAAATAAAACAAAAATTAACCAGAGAGGGAAAAAATTTAAAAAAGTAATTTGGGGCTTGGGGGGACACCTTAAAAATCAAGAAAACATTATTTGGTGAGGGGGGGTAATCCAAGCGGGGCTTTCACAAAGCTTTATCTGAGGTACAATTAAATTTTATCATTCGGGGCTGGGGGGGGGAGATATTAGAATGAGGGTTTGCCAAAGGTAGAGGGGGGGGGACCCTTTTTTCTGGTTTGAGTAACAGAAGGAAATAGGGCTCTTTCCCAGTTTTAAATTTATTAGGGGCTTTTTCAATATGATTGTTAATAAAGAAAGATGCTTTGGGGGAATATATAAATAAAATAGGTTAAATATTTTTAAGGGTTTCTCCTTAGTTCTTATGGATATTGTAGAAGTTTTTGACAACAGGGATTTCCCAAGGAACGGCTATTCGTGGGGATATTTTTTAAAAAATAATAAAAAAATCTTTAAATTAAAAAATAAAGGGATATGGGGATTATTTCTGGGGACAAAATTGGGGCCTCCTAATACTTGCATTTCCAGGGTTAGGGCGGAAATTCCAGGAACCTGGACCAACCATTTGTAAGGGACAAAATGTAGGGGCTTTTAAATTTAAATTGCAAGGGGCTTCTGGCATTTTTGGGGCCTTGCAGTTATGGCCCACACTGGGGCCCTGACTCTTTGCATCTGTTTGACATCTTTTGGCCTTGCAGGAGGGGGTGGGGTGGGGGGGGACCTCACCCCCAGAACATAATGTAGGGAGGGGCAGGCCTTCTATAATTATTATGGCTGACCTCTTAGGGGTTTGGGATTTCCACCCAACCCCCCACAAGAGCACTTTGAGGGGTGTGTCTTCTTAAAACTTTTTTTCCTAAAGAAAGGGCCAAATCCCAAACTAAAATCTTTTATTTTTCACCCAATTTTTCTCACCTGAAAGAAAACTTTTCTTATTTAAACCCCCAGAATCAGCTGGTAGAAGAGGGCGGAGGTTTTCCAAGGGGGGGACATTTTTTTTTTAAAAATATAATTAGTTTTATTGGAATTTTTTTTGTTTTTTAAAAGGGGAGGGATAGAGGAGCCAGGGGGGATAAAGAAACAATTGATGGACGGAGAGGAAATAATCATTTCAAATCAGGCTGCCTACTGCACCCCACCCCTGTACTAAGGGGGAAAATGTGTGCCCAACCAAACCCAAGGTACATTTGCCTTTCGGACCAGGAAATTCGGGAACCTGGGAACCCCTTTGAGTCCACCAGGGGGTCCGGGGGGGGACGGCTCTTATTCCACTGAGTCAAATTCAAAGGGGGGGGAAACTCCCCAGGATTAATTTTTTAATTGGTTTCTCCAGAAAGATATGGGCCCCAAGTCCAAAATACTTATAATCTTTTTTGCCTTCAAATGCTAGGGGGGAGCTATACAGTGGTAGGCTCCCACCCATGCCCCCAAATTTTTTTCTAAAGGGGCAGTTAAATGGTGAGGGGAAACAAAACTCATTCCCCTGGGGAAATATGTATAGGCAAAATCTTTGGATGTGGAGCTTGATATAGAAGGAGGAAGTTTACTTGGGGGACCGTGGACATGATTCGGGGGGAAAGTGATGGGGCCCATTTTACCTCTAAAAAGGACTTTTTGGTATGCCAGGGGGGGCCATTGGCTCGTGGGGGGGAACCTTGCCACCAATGGCTTGGAGGAGTTAAATAAGTGATGGGAAAGAATATAGTTCCACCACATTCACTGATTTAAACAGGGCCCCCCAATTATTGGGCATGGTTTTCAGGGCCACAATGCCATGCGATCCATAAAGTAATCTTTCAAGAGACCACTGGACCTATTGCACCCATTTCAAGCTGGCAATGGGATGATTCTGGTAATTTTTTACCACATTAATTAAAATTATCAGCAGAGGTGTTCAAATCTTTACCCATGTCCACCCGTTTTTTTGTTTTTTTCCTTTCCAAAATGCCTCGGGGCAAGCCAAGATTAAAAATTTTACTCTGGTGGGGGCCTCCCCCCCCCCCAACCCTTGGCCCCGATACCTTGCAGGGAGTGGAAACAAGTTGTTTATTTTAAAACAGCTGTTGCTTAAACATCCCCCAGAAGGGGGAAAATCTAAGAAAAATTTGTTCTTAAATTTTGCACTGAAGAGCCTTTTTATAAGCCTCATTTTCTAATCCCAGGGGGGGGGCAATGGAACAGGGGGCAGGTCTTTTTTGTTCAGGTGGTCTGTTGTTTTGCAGCCTCTGGGTTTTGGGGGGGGGGTCTAGAGGGCCCCCAATTTAGTTCCTTTTTGAAATAACAGGCTTTGTTACACATTTCTTCATTGGGGAAAAAAAAAATTTTTTGGGTTTGTGTGGCGAAATTTCCCCAGGGCTGGGGGCGAGACAAAAAGAGATTCGGCAAGAACGAAGCACTTTTTTGGGGGCCCACTAATTAGAGATTCCTATTATTTAGAAAAGAATCATTATTGCTTTATTGTTTGCCTGACCATAGTGGTCACCTTTTCCCCAAAGCAACAAAAAACCCAAAACTTTGGTGCCAATCAACCACAAAAATACCAAAAAAAATTAGATAAAACTCCATTCCAAACCTTTCCCTTGTTGGTGTAAGTGGTGGGAGCAACAACTTTCTCAACTCAAGCCATATTACCAAAAAGATCTCCAAACAGAAATTTTTTAAAATAACTTCCCCCCATTCTGGGTGGTTTGCAAAATGGTAGGAAATACAAAGAGGAATACATTCTTTGGGTCTTCAAAGACCTTTATTTTTGTCCATGTTTAAGGGCCCCTGGGACCTCCATTATTCCAACCCATTTTCCCCACCTTCCTCACCCAGCACTCAAAAAATAAACTCAAAGCATACATCATTGAAACCACGGGTCCCACTGGTTTTTGGCCCTGAGTGGGGACTGTGTTCAGGCAGTGTTTCTTTTCGAACCTTGTTGGGGGCAGGGAAGCGGGTGAGTGCTATTGTTTAGGAAATTGCCAAACAAACATGGTTCAGTTCTCCCACTGGAGGGATGGGCCCCCACTTTCACCCTTGTAATCCCCACCAATAGTCTAAGATTTTACCAAAGGGAGTTATCTTTATCCTTTTTTTCCACCATAGGGGGCCAGGATTTTAACAGTTTCTCTTTAAATGCACATTCTAAGACTAAGGAGAGGACTCATTGGAAAGACCAAGGCCCACCTGTAATCAAAGGAGAACCCTGTTGTTCTCTTTTTTTTGGTGGGGGCCCCCACCCCACCGTTGTTTCGGCATTGGGGGAGGGAAAAGGATAAACATTATTTAAAAGGCCCAACTTGGTTTCGGTGGAAGGAAATTTTTTAGGTGATTGTGATTATTCTCTTTACCCAAAAAAAACAAGGGGGGGTAGGAGGGACTGGGCAATTTTACAAAAAAAAGGAAAGCAGGCAGTAGGGGAAAACTATACTATCTTGCCTGAAACAGCAAAGGGGAATTCTTCAGGAAGGTGAGGTGTTTCTTTATTTTATTTGTTGTTTGTTGCCCAGTTTGGGGTTTGTTGCTTTGGAGGTGGTCCACTGTCAGGCATACCATAGCAAATATCGATTCTTTTTCTAATAAATAGGAGTCCCTAATTAATGGTCCAATAAGTGGCTTCCACCGATCACTTTTTGTTCTTCCTCCTGGATTCGGCCCAACACCTAAAAAAACAAACCACAAAGTTTTTTCCCTTTTTTTTTTTTTTAAAAATTTTCTTCTATTGATTAAAAGGTGTTTTTTTACCATATGTGTTCCCCTTTTATTCCCCTCCATTTACTTCCCCCAATCCCTCCCCACTCATTTGGCCCTTCACCCACTTGTTTGTTTTCGTGTTCCCATTTTGGGCTTAGGTCTTATATTGTATTGCTTTAACAAGGTTTTCCTTTGGTTGAATCTCCTTCCCCCTTACCCCCCAACCCCTTCCCCTTACTTTCCCTTTCTTGAGGTTTTGTTGGGTTTCATCTTTTTCTGGGATCGATGGTTTTTCTTCAGATCTTTGGATTTGCCCCCAACAAAAACAACAAATTTCAACTAGGATGTTCAGGGGGAGTTGTTCAAAAGGCCCAAAAAAAAAGGATTTAACAAAGCAAAAATACTGAATCCAAATTTTGTTTTTTTTCTCTTTTTTTTACTTTTTGGGGGGGGGGGACATTACAAGGGAAGAAACTGTATTCCGTTATTCGTTTTGAAGGTAAGGTAAAAGAGAAATCAAAATGGAAATAGGGGGGGGGAAAAAATGTTAAAAAAATCACCTTTAATTTTTACATGGGACTATACTTTCAATGTGTAAAAGGTTACTTCTTTAGTGTAACTTCAAAACCCAGGTTTTTCCACTATAAAAAAAAAAAACCCCCATTGTATATGAAAGTATAATTTAAAGTGGGGGTTTTTTCCTTAAAGGGCATGTTGGCTTTTGGGACTATGTGTTCCCAAAACAACCTTCATATCTTGCTTGGGGGGAATGGCTTAGCTTATATTAATTAAAAAAAGCATTTTAATATTGCTTAAATAAGGCGGGGGGGGTGGTACCAGACATAGCCGGAGGGGGGGGGACGGGGACCCTCCAGGAAGGGGGACCTGTTTTCTGGGGGGACCGAAGGGGCCAGGGGGGCTTGCGAGGCCCAAGGGGTGCCCAAGTGCCTGTGGGCTAATGGTAGGGCTTGTGCCTCCTTCCTTGGCATGAATTTTTGTTTTGGCATGTTGGGGGGCCTCCTTTAGGTTTTACTAATAAGGTTTTATACCACCAAAAAAATAAAAAAACTGTTTTAAAAATAGGATATAAACAGGAATTTTTTCCACAACTACTTTTGCCACAAGTTTCTTGGTGGTTTCATGCCATGAATATTGGAGGGCCAGTTGTTTAACAGAAGCTTTTTTGCTGGATGGGGGCAGGGAGGAAATTTCTCAAGGAAAGGGGGGATTGGGGTGGGGGAATTTTTTATCCTCCCACAATGTTTTACCTATGGGCATTGTAGTTTGTTTAAATTGGGAGGGAGTGTAATTCAAATGGATCTAGGACTTAAAGGAAGAAGGTCCTGAAGATTCAGGTATAAGCTGCTGCTCCTTGCCCTCTCTTATCCATTGTAATTTACAAGCGACCACGGATGTGTTTCCTGGGTTGCCTTAGTTTCTTCTTCTCCACCAACTGTCCCATGAAAAATTATATTTCTGCCTGGCATCTCTCCTTGACAGTTTTCTCGCAGGCAAATATTTCCACAAGTCTCTAAGTAGGTGAAAGCCTCTCTTTCCCACCAAATTGTAAACACTGTACACTTGTGGGATGTGAAACCACCATTTGGAAGGGAGGTCCGCAGGTACCAGAATAGTCTGTCTAGGCGCACAACATACATTTTACTTTCTACCCGTCTCTGATTTTGGTTTTGCGTTCTTTTCTCTCACTCTCACGCAATCCAGTCAAAGGTCCCTTATGTCATTTTAATAACATTTCCTGTCCATCTTCTCATAACATATACACATTTTTACAGGCAACCAGTCCACCATTTAAACCGCAGACAGTGGGCTGCTCAGGAATACCTTCATAAATGGAGCAGGCAACAAGCAGTCCTTCTCTTCTAGCCCAAGGATGACAGAGGCTCTCCTTTAGTTCAAGGACTCTCCCATCAGGTGGAACATTTCAGCGATTCGCATCTTTTTCTTTCTTTTAAAAGCCTCTCCCCCAGCACCTCTGTAGCTTGTCTGTGTACACAATTCCAGAGTCACCCAAACCACTTAGGACACTGGGATTTCTGGAGTAGCAGTAGCGATCGTTATTGTCCATTCCAGCAGAGGAAATTATTACAACGAGAACAGTCCATTTAATATGCGTGGTGTCACCTAGAATCGGGGGCTTAGAATGTCCATTTCGGCTTCACTGCGTTAGTCCAGCAATGTGAACAAGAGAGCAGTGAAGCAGGGAGCTGGGCCCTTCAACTGTGCAAGCAAGGGCAGTTTTATCATCATAAGGAAGCCTTAAGTGAAACCCCAGAGATAGCAAATGTGTTGTGTTTAGAGGAAGGGGTGAAAATTCACATCACGCTGATGTAATGTAAAAGCTTTTCATGCTGTTTCGGCCAGGAAACTACAAGCTTAATTCCATGTCCCTAGTGACAGAAAGCTTAGATTTCCTTTGTCCCTGTTAGAAAAGAAAACTGGTCCTAGTAAAGAAAGATGGGTTAAAAAACTACTGTGTACCCATCGGCGAGTACAAACTTAGTGACAGAAGGAAATACCAGACAGACCAATGACATCACCCCGATACCCCTGCACATTAGAGGAGCCCCACCGCATCATGCTCTTATTTCAGCAGAAGGCACACAACTTTGTGATTTCATGAGCTACACATAACCTCATTCAAATGAGAACCCCTTTTTACTGCCAGCGATTTCACAATCATGTTCTAACATCCCCCCCTTCCCCTTGCCGGTTCCCACTCGTCTGTCTCTCTATTTTAAGGCGAATGGAATTCTCACAATCCATTTGTATGCCAGAGCTTCACAGGGCATATAACTTCAAGGGAGAGAAAGGACAAACAGAATGGGGTGGGGATGGGGGCCGGATGATAAGAAGAAAGCAATATAATGAGTGAGTCAAGATTTCACCATTATGCAAGTGAGTATTTGCACTCTATTCCGGCCTCGTGCCGAGGAATAAATAAACATTAACGCCAAGATCCCCTGACTCTCCTCATCTCCAAACGATTTGTAACTTCACTCACCCACACTACCCGTGTCTTGTAGCCAGATCCCCCCTTCTATGTTGTATCCCTTGCAATTTGTTCAAGTCCCCCGCAACCCAGGTCCCATTACTCAGATCATTCTCCCTCTATCATTAATTTCCCCCTGTCATGACAGTACCTACTGAAATCCCTTCTTTCTTCACCTTCACCCAAGTGAAGGTGAGCCAAGGATTAGCTTTTCAAAGGAGCTTTTCCTCACATCCTGGCACCTTAGGATTACAATCTCGACCAGCAAATATGCTTTTAACTATAGCTTATACAATGGAACACAATCTATGCCCAAGCTGGTGGGCTCAGTTGGTTGCGGAGCATCATCCAGTACACCCAAGAGGTGGAGCACAGGTTCTCTGAATCTCCAGTCAGGACACATACCCGTACCCAGGTTTTGGTTCAATTCCCTGCTGCAGTGCCATGTGAGAGGCGCAGCTTTCTCTCTCTCTCTCATCTCTCTCTCTCTCTTATCTCTCTCTCTCTCTCTCCTCTCCGTCCTCTCTTCTCTCAAAAATCAATAAA
>JAJQQW010001617.1:12500-14335 GCA_025583905.1 Ia io | reverse complement strand
GGAAAGGGGCTGCTTGAGGTCCCCCCTGCCCATCCCCTTTTTCTCTCCTCTCTCCTTCTCTGAAAATGCTGGAGACCCACATAATGATAGAAATGCAGAGTGTGGGAACCCTTTTCCTTTCAAACACAAACCAAAAATTCCACAAATATCATAAACCACTCCACCAGCCCGACCACCCCATCGCCAATCACTCCCCCCACCAGGGCCACCCCCCCCCCTCCCCCCCCCCCAAACTTAAAACACCCCCATCCCCCCCCCCCCCCCCCCCACCCCCCCCCCCCCCCCCCCCCCAACCCACCCCCCCCCTTTTGTCTGGTAGGAGCACCATGGAACAACTCCCCTCCCACCTCCACCCCCCCCATTATGCCCCCCCCCCCCCCCCCCCCCCTCCCTGCACCCCCTTCTGACCCTCACCTCTCCCACTGGCCCCCCGGTCCCCCCCCCCCCTTCACTTCCCCCCCCCCCTGTCCAGGTTACCCCCCCCCCCCTGCCAGCAACCCCCCCCCCCCCCTCCTCCCCCACCCCCCCCCCCCCCCAGACTTACCCCCCCCCCCCAACCCCTCAAATCCTTTGCCCCCCCTTCCACCCCCTTTTAAGCCCCCCCCAGGATTAAATCCCCCCCCCTACCCCCCCCCGACCTCCCACACCACAGCCCCCTCCCAAACCACACCCCCCCCACCCCACACTACCCCCCTCACTACAACCCAACCCCAAATGCCGACCCCCCACTCCCCCCCCCTGCTCCAATTATCATATTAACCCACCCCTTTCATTATTACAATAGAAAAACGAGCGTATCATGCCTCAACGCCGCCCACCACACCCCAAAAACAAACAACCATTTGCCCCATATCGACCATGACGTCCATGAATCAAAACCTAATTTTCAAATGCTTATACCCCCTCCCCACCCCCACCCAAGTGGTTCACTTAAATCCCAAATTAGAAAAAAACCCCGGTCCCTTGGACCCACCCTTATCTTGGTGCGCCGCGCCCCGTGCGGCCCAAAATTCCCTCGGTTTTTATTTCACCCCCCTCGACAATGACCCCACTTCTCCCCAAAAAACCGGCCCATCTTTATGTCATTTAATGAGGTTGGTCCTCCACCTCCCACATTTTGCCAAAAGAAATATTAACACCAGCCCTGAGAGTGAATGGTCACCCACAGCTTTTCTATTTTTTTTCATACCGAGACTTGTCTTTTATGTTCCACACCCCCCTTATTACCCCCTTCCCCCCACGTGGGGGTGCCATAATAAGCTGCCCAGCCCTCCAACCCTCCCACAAAAACCTGTTACAATCAATATAAAACACCACTGTACCAGCCTATTATAACCACCTTTTATTTCCACCAACAAAATCATCCCCCCATGTGCACCAATATTAGACAAGTCCACCAAAACATACAAATAACCTAAACACACAGGTGGCCCCACCCACAATTACCCCCCCCCAAATATGCAAAAAAAAACCTAAAAGAATAATAAAAAACTAACTCCCAAAAAAACAATCAACCCTATATTATTAAAGCCCTCCTCGGATCAAATCACAAAAGAATGGAAAGGAAAGTAAATCCCAACTGGGGTGTTGCAACACAACAAAAGAACCTAAAAAAAAAATAAAATAAAAAAACAACCCCAATAAATTTTTGAAAACCTCCACAAAATGTAAATGCCCCAAAAACCGGCCTAAAAAAATAACCCCCCTTTGAGCAAGCACCCAAAAACAAAGGTAAAAAAAAAAAAAAAAACACAATCCTTTTTCCACACCAAAACCAAAAGTTACACTCCTGCATCAGCCCCATCCACAAAAAAATTTCCAACAAGTTCAACCTC
>JAJQQW010001617.1:0-2500 GCA_025583905.1 Ia io | reverse complement strand
CCCCCCCCCCCCCCCCCCCCCCCCCCCCCCCCCCCCCCCCCCCCCCCCCCCCCCCCCCCCCCCCCCCCCCCCCCCCCCCCCCCCCCCCCCCCCCCCCCCCCCCCCCCCCCCCCCCCCCCCCCCCCCCCCCCCCCCCCCCCCCCCCCCCCCCCCCCCCCCCCCCCCCCCCCCCCCCCCCCCCCCCCCCCCCCCCCCCCCCCCCCCCCCCCCCCCCCCCCCCCCCCCCCCCCCCCCCCCCCCCCCCCCCCCCCCCCCCCCCCCCCCCCCCCCCCCCCCCCCCCCCCCCCCCCCCCCCCCCCCCCCCCCCCCCCCCCCCCCCCCCCCCCCCCCCCCCCCCCCCCCCCCCCCCCCCCCCCCCCCCCCCCCCCCCCCCCCCCCCCCCCCCCCCCCCCCCCCCCCCCCCCCCCCCCCCCCCCCCCCCCCCCCCCCCCCCCCCCCCCCCCCCCCCCCCCCCCCCCCCCCCCCCCCCCCCCCCCCCCCCCCCCCCCCCCCCCCCCCCCCCCCCCCCCCCCCCCCCCCCCCCCCCCCCCCCCCCCCCCCCCCCCCCCCCCCCCCCCCCCCCCCCCCCCCCCCCCCCCCCCCCCCCCCCCCCCCCCCCCCCCCCCCCCCCCCCCCCCCCCCCCCCCCCCCCCCCCCCCCCCCCCCCCCCCCCCCCCCCCCCCCCCCCCCCCCCCCCCCCCCCCCCCCCCCCCCCCCCCCCCCCCCCCCCCCCCCCCCCCCCCCCCCCCCCCCCCCCCCCCCCCCCCCCCCCCCCCCCCCCCCCCCCCCCCCCCCCCCCCCCCCCCCCCCCCCCCCCCCCCCCCCCCCCCCCCCCCCCCCCCCCCCCCCCCCCCCCCCCCCCCCCCCCCCCCCCCCCCCCCCCCCCCCCCCCCCCCCCCCCCCCCCCCCCCCCCCCCCCCCCCCCCCCCCCCCCCCCCCCCCCCCCCCCCCCCCCCCCCCCCCCCCCCCCCCCCCCCCCCCCCCCCCCCCCCCCCCCCCCCCCCCCCCCCCCCCCCCCCCCCCCCCCCCCCCCCCCCCCCCCCCCCCCCCCCCCCCCCCCCCCCCCCCCCCCCCCCCCCCCCCCCCCCCCCCCCCCCCCCCCCCCCCCCCCCCCCCCCCCCCCCCCCCCCCCCCCCCCCCCCCCCCCCCCCCCCCCCCCCCCCCCCCCCCCCCCCCCCCCCCCCCCCCCCCCCCCCCCCCCCCCCCCCCCCCCCCCCCCCCCCCCCCCCCCCCCCCCCCCCCCCCCCCCCCCCCCCCCCCCCCCCCCCCCCCCCCCCCCCCCCCCCCCCCCCCCCCCCCCCCCCCCCCCCCCCCCCCCCCCCCCCCCCCCCCCCCCCCCCCCCCCCCCCCCCCCCCCCCCCCCCCCCCCCCCCCCCCCCCCCCCCCCCCCCCCCCCCCCCCCCCCCCCCCCCCCCCCCCCCCCCCCCCCCCCCCCCCCCCCCCCCCCCCCCCCCCCCCCCCCCCCCCCCCCCCCCCCCCCCCCCCCCCCCCCCCCCCCCCCCCCCCCCCCCCCCCCCCCCCCCCCCCCCCCCCCCCCCCCCCCCCCCCCCCCCCCCCCCCCCCCCCCCCCCCCCCCCCCCCCCCCCCCCCCCCCCCCCCCCCCCCCCCCCCCCCCCCCCCCCCCCCCCCCCCCCCCCCCCCCCCCCCCCCCCCCCCCCCCCCCCCCCCCCCCCCCCCCCCCCCCCCCCCCCCCCCCCCCCCCCCCCCCCCCCCCCCCCCCCCCCCCCCCCCCCCCCCCCCCCCCCCCCCCCCCCCCCCCCCCCCCCCCCCCCCCCCCCCCCCCCCCCCCCCCCCCCCCCCCCCCCCCCCCCCCCCCCCCCCCCCCCCCCCCCCCCCCCCCCCCCCCCCCCCCCCCCCCCCCCCCCCCCCCCCCCCCCCCCCCCCCCCCCCCCCCCCCCCCCCCCCCCCCCCCCCCCCCCCCCCCCCCCCCCCCCCCCCCCCCCCCCCCCCCCCCCCCCCCCCCCCCCCCCCCCCCCCCCCCCCCCCCCCCCCCCCCCCCCCCCCCCCCCCCCCCCCCCCCCCCCCCCCCCCCCCCCCCCCCCCCCCCCCCCCCCCCCCCCCCCCCCCCCCCCCCCCCCCCCCCCCCCCCCCCCCCCCCCCCCCCCCCCCCCCCCCCCCCCCCCCCCCCCCCCCCCCCCCCCCCCACCCCCCCCACCCCCCAACCCCCCCCCCCCCCCCCCCCCCCCCACCCCCCCCCCCCCCCACCCCCCCCCCCCCCCCAACCCACCCCCCCCACCCCCACCCACCCCCCCCCCCCCCCACCCACCCCCCCTCCCCACCCCCCCCACCACCCCCACACCCCACACCAACCCCCACCCCCTATGACCACCCCCCCCCCCCCCGCACCCCCCTCCACCCAAGCCTCCCCCCACCCACCCCCCCCCTCCCGCCCACCACCTCCTCCCCCCCCCCCCCCCCCCCCATCCGTCTCCCCCACCCCAACCCCGCCAAACCCCCCCCCCCCCCCCCGGAGCCCCCCCCCTCCCCCGCTCCCCCCCCCACACCCCCCCCCCCCCCCCCC
>JAJQQW010001300.1:0-13554 GCA_025583905.1 Ia io | reverse complement strand
GTAAAAATTTTGTTTTTAGAGAAAATAATTGTTGCATTATGTTAAGTGTGGGTGGTGTTTTTTTTTTATTTTTTTCTTCCATTAAACATTTTTCCCCTCTTAAGGTTCCCCCAGGTTAATTTTATAAAATCAAAGTTGAGTTTTTTGAAAGAGTTTTTTAGATTCCCCCCTACAAAAATTTGTGTTTTAAGAAAAAAACCAGAAATTCCTTTGCCCCCTGTTTGATGGTCCCCCCCCCACTTCTACACCCCCCTCCAGAAAAAAAAAAACCACTTTTGTACCATCTTTTTACTTATTATTTTGGGAAACTGAGAGGCCTATCATGTATTTATTCTAAACCGACCTGGCTTGTGGGGGGTTTTGCCCTTTACTCTATTGATTTTAACCGATTTTGAAAAAAAGATGACCTTAAGATTCTTTCGTTTTTTTTCTCCCTCCTTCAAGAAAATTCCGTCAATACAACCCCAAAATTAAAATCCCTTTTCTATCTCCTTAAAATACCCTAAAATATAAATGAAAACTATTAAATTTTTTGATTAGAATTCAATAATTTCAGTATACCTTAACACATTGAAAACTATGTAAGCCCCTTAATTTTAACAACTTTGAGTCCCCCCCCCATACAGTAAAAAAAAGAAAAACCATGAATGTTTTTTTTTTCCTGTTTTCCCTGCATACTCTTTTGCTTTTTCCCCATTCAATCTATTAATTTTTATCATTTTTTTGCGTAGATTTTTTTTCTAACATATTCCCCCATTTCCCCCCATTAAAATATTTCCACCCCCAGAAAATCCCTTTGTGGGTCCCCCAAACTTGGTATGAATATTTTTTTCCCCTCCTTCAAGAATAAATTATACCCCCATCAAGGTATAGTTCTAGTGTTATCTTATCCCCTAAAGAAAAAGTTCCCCTCTTTTTGGAACCCCTTCGCAAATCTTCCTCCCAATTGGTTGAAACTTGACCCATGGAAATCCCGCAAATACTTGGGTAAAACCCCCTGGGTTTTATTATCTGAAAATCTTCAACTATTCTAAGGAAAATGCCCCCCCTAACCTTTCTTTGTTTATTGGATTTTCCCTGTGGGATTTTCCCCCCCTCTTTATATAAGGTTTTTTTTACCTCTTTTCCCAGTTTTTATACCAAAACCCCTTATTTGTGGAAGATTAAAACATTTTTTCCCAGTAGCTTTTCATAGAAACGTAAAAATACAGGAAGTAAATTTTCCCCAAGAACACTGCAAAGAGTTATATTCCCTAATTCTAGCTTTTTTCAGACAAGAAAAGAATTAGATTAGCCCAAAATTGAAAAAAAAAATTCCTAGGCCCCCCAATGTTGAAATATAAATTTTTGGGACAATGAAATGTGTAAAAACTGAACTATTTTAATTTTTATTAGAACAACAAAATAAATTGATGAATACTTTAATTTAGAACATAGGAACCCCTTTTGAAAGACAAAGCAACATGAAACCCTAAAAGAATATTTCCTGTAATTCAAGAAAAATTTATAATACATTTAAAGCTTTAGCCCCCAAGTTACATGTGGGGGTTTTTAATGTTTTAAAAGTCAAAAGTCCCCTCATGAAAACCTGGCCAGCCAAGCAAGGCCACTGGGAAAATGAAACAAAGGAAAAGTTTTTTTTTTTTATTAATCACAATAAAACCCCCCATAATTACATATGCAAAGTTCCCTGGAATAAAAATAAAAATAGAATAAGTTAAAAACCTAAAAAGAAAATCCCCAAACCAGGGGTTTTTTTTTTGATTTTCTCCCCCAAGGGTGTGCCCTTAAAATCCGGACCCTAGTAACCCCCCCCCCACCTCCCCCCAATTTATTTTTAAACAATTTTCTCCAAATAAAATATCAAGTTATTGATTTTTCTTTTACCATATTTTAAATACTATATTATTCAGTTTGAAATAAAGCCACAGCTTGCCCCTTTGGTTTTGGAAAGTGGTAGATAAAAAAAAGTATCCAAAATACTGGGGGACAAAAAGTATTCGAAGTGACCCCTATTAAATCATTTAAGTTATCCACATTGCCCCCCCAAAAAATTTTTCAAAACCCCTTCTTTTTTTGTAAGAACATACAGTCCAACACACAAGCCATTACTTTGCCCCCCCAGGATTCCTTCATTTTATTTTATAATAAATTTAAATAGCAACACAAATAACCCCAAAAAAGTAAGAAAGGGGAATTTTCAGTATCAAGGAAGAAAAAACCCCAAAGATGGATCCCCAAACCTCACAGAAGGTAAAATAAAAAAGAGCTTCCCCACAAATTGATTATTAACTACCATTCCTGTTTCTATAAAGATTTATCACAATGCAGAAATTTTTTTGTAAGTGTAAAAAATGCCTATTTAGAAATAAAAGGAGGAGTGTCACAATCCCCTTCTTTGGATCATTAGGCAATTTTGCTTCACCCCTTCTGTTTTTCCTTCCCATAGCCCAACCCTAAAACCTCCCGAGGGTGGGGGGTTTAATGTTTCCAAAACACTGGTGTTTTGTTTTTTTCTGGGGAACAATATCCTTTTCCCCTTTTCTCCTTTTTAAAATGAACAAACTTGTGTAAAGCCACAGGGGAAAAAACATTCTTAGCCCCCCCCCCCCCTTTCCTCTTTCCTTGTTGGTTCCCCGGATTATCCTTGGTTTGCCTCTTACAAAATGCCCATACATGGGGAAATCCCCAGCAATTACTCCCCAAACACCAATAGTCGAGGCTCAACTCAGTACTTTAAGGGAAAAAAACCCTCTTAAAGGTGAAAGAAATTTTGATTTAAACACCATAAGGCTAAATCTAAAAAGTAAATAAAAGCAATTTTGAAAGGATTCAATATAAATCCCTTTGTAACACAATGGTTAGTCCTCAAACCTCTGTAGGGGACCCTTATATATAAATGTAATAAGCAAAAACAAAATCCCAGTCACTATTAAAAACATAAAAGTTTTTTCCCCCCCCTTAAAAATTCCCAGTGGGTTGCAATGGTTTCCCAAGACCCCCTAATGAAAATTTTTTGGCCCTTTGAAAAAGCTGCAATAAAAGTACGGAAAAAGCCTAAACAACAATACAAAGTTATTTTTTCCCCTAATATATACTAGTACCCGTTGCTGCCCTTTTTTTTACTTAAAAAAGTAAGCATTTAATGAAACCCTATTTCCTCTACTTGCAATATCCAAACTGTTGATGGAGCAATCAACCCATTCTTGTGTGCATTTTGGGTGGCCATATTGATTTTAACATAATAAATGGTTGTACATTGAGAACTAAAACACAAGCACTTGTGTGATATAAACAACAAGTCCTGATAACAAGAATTGGGCTAAAGGTTGACTAAACCCCGGGCCCCAGTGGGTAGATGGTATACACCAATTGGAGGAAGTTTTTATCCACCTCAACTCAGAAAGGCCAAAATGCCCAAATTTAAACTTATAAAATTTGTTAATTTTCCTGGGAAAATTTATATGTTTTTTTTTTGTAACCAACGGTATTGAACTACTAAACCTAAAAACCAAGGGGAGTAGAGTAAAACTGCAAGAATTAAAAGGAAAACTAACCTGTACTATAAATATAAGTATAAGAATTAATGGGTGGGGTAACTATGTATTTTGTTAAAAAAATAGGCCTTAATTTCCCAGTAGCATAAAAAAATGCATTTTCCCAATTGGCTAAGAATTCCTATGTTATTTTCTAATACAATCCCATTCTATAATAAAAAAAGGGGTTTAAATATACTAAAAATTTAGACATTGAAACCAAATCCCCCTTCCCAGAAAAAACCAAAGGCCAGGGGCTGGAAACGAGGGAAGCCCTAGCCATAGGGTTCCACCCCCGATCTCCCAAGGGGAAAAGCTGGTGGGGCATAGGCAAGCCGGGGGGAAAGGAAGGCCCAACCCTCCATGAGCATCGAATTTAGTTCCTGCATGGGGTGCCTCTAATTCACCCAATGGAAAATGGAAATCAAGGGATTTCCCCCTTAGAGCAATGGCTGATTTCCCCCGAGTTGGGGCAGTGGAAAAAATATCATATAATAAGGAAAGTTCCACCCAAAAAAACGACTGCTATTTTTTTGCAGTGCCCCCAGAATGTTGGAAAAAGCATTGCTCACACAAAACCATGCAAAACCAACAAGAAGGGTAAATGCAAATGTGGAATACTATTCATGCAACGTGCCTGTGTGTGGTGTGTGGGTGGCAACGCGCTACACCCACCAACCAACCACACATGGATATGGTCCCCCCCCCCCCCCCCCCCCCCCAAAGGGAAATACAAAAAAACTTGTGACCCCCCTGGAAAAGGGGGCTGTCCCAATGGAACACGAAAAAGGTGGATTATGGTAAAACAATCTTTTATTTTAATTTTTTTAATTATTTAAAAATATATTTTATTTAAATTGTATTTTTACAGAGAGGAAAAAAAGGGAGAGGTGAAATAGTAGAGCTAGAAATACACACGATGTGGAGAAAAGAAACATCGACCCCAGCCGTGCCCCCCACCCTGCAAATAGCACACCTCCCCCCTACTGGGGGAAATTGTGCCCCCCCCGCAAACCAAGGTATAACCATAGCCCGTTTGGGAACCGAATTGAAACCTATGACCGTTTTCAGTCTGGCAGACCGACGCTCCTACTACTCCACAGGAGCAAACGCGTTTTCAGCAATTATATTTTAATTTTTAAAAATTATTTTATTGAAGTTTTTTACAGAGAGGAAGGGAGAAGGGATAGAGAGTTAGAAATATTGAACCATGCCTCCGTTCACCGCCCTACTGGGGATGTACCTGCAACCAAGATACATGCCCTTGACCGGAATCTAACCTGGGGCCCTTTCAGTCCACAGGGCCGACCTCTATCCACTGATCAAAACCAAGTTTTAGGGCAAAAGACGGCACAATTTAAACAACACCCTAAAGTAGTATTGAATTTATAACCCAAAATATTAAAACATATCCATGAGCCCATTCTATATAAATAAAAGGGTAAAACTGCAATAGACCAGAACAGCAGAATCGAACAACCAATCCAAGTGTAATATGAGCTAATTAACACGCATAAGGCTGCTTTGCTATTACTAGCACTATGCCAACAGAGGCAGACTGTCAACTGGTCTACCAGGTTTCTATGACGTGCACTGTGCCACCATGGGGCAAGATACATCAACTGGTAGTTAGCCTTGCTGCGGGGGGCCAGCCCATGGGACTGAGAGAGATGTGCCAGACACTCCCTGGGAGCCCTATCCACGGTCCCCTCCCCCAGCCAGACTCGTTGCACCGGTTGGTATCCCCTAGCCTGGCCTGTGCCTCCTCGCAATCCGGGACCCCACGGGGGATATCCGGAGAGCTGGTTGTCAGGCCCAAACTACAGGCCACACCTCTTGGAGGGTGCCAGATGCAGGGCTTATGGCGGTGAGTGCTGCTGTGGCAGCACGAGCCTCTCTCCAAAACGAATTTAATTGGGTGCGAGCCGAGGCAGGCACAGTAAGGGCCGGCTGAGCAGAATGGTCAGGTAGAAGCTACGACAGGCAAGCAATTGGATTGTGGGGTTTCGGCCCGATCCCTGCAGGCCACCCAGGAGGGAACCCAACCCTGCATCGAATTCGTGCACGCGGGCCTCTAGTACTGATATAAATGCTTAGATAAATAATAAATGGAGGAGGAGAGACTAATCTCCTATGTAAAATTCCAAATAGCAATTTTATGAAGATACTCTGCCTTTAAGGAGGTAATAGCACAATTAACTCTCCCCACTCAAACGCTTGTAGGACTGAGCAGGTGACTTCTCTCCAGAGTACAATATGAAAAGGGGAAGGGGAGGAAGGTAATTTTACAGAAGTGGGAACCTGACAAACACTACCTCATTCAGGTGATCAAGGCCAACATCAATAGTTATAAATCAATGTCAACAGTATGTAATGCTTAATAACTGTGATGAAAATGGCACTTTATCTCTGTGTTATCTTCCCAATAACCCATAATCCAGTCCTATCATGAGAATAAACTAAGACAAATCCCCATATGGAGTCCTCCTACAAAATACCTTGACCAGTAACTCAAAAACTGGACAAGATCATCAAAAACAAGAAAATTTGAGAAACTGCCACAGACAAGAGAGGAACCTAAGATATACAACTAATTATAATGTGGTATTTCTATGAATTGATACTGGAACAGAAAAAAGAAAGTAAATTAATCTAAATAAGATATAGACTTAGTTTAATAATAATACAACAACAGACTGGTCCATTAAATTGTAACAAATGAATCACACTAACAGTAGGGGATGTTAACAATAAGGAACTGGCTTTTATGGGAATAATGGCATATGGGAATTCTCCTAATTATCATCTCAACTTCTCCTGAAAATCTAAAACTAATTCTAAAAAATAAAAACCTATTAATAAGAAGAAACAATAATCAGTCCCCACGCCGGTCAGATGTGGAATTTGACCAAATCAGGGTGGGTGAAGGAATTTAATAATTAAGAGTTCACAAAGAAACACACTCCCCTAGACCTTAGGAAAAAATATGTAAACCTGTCATTCCGAGTGTACATAATATCAGGTCATTGTCCTAATTATATATAAAGTATAAAAATATTTAAGTTCCAAAGTAACTATTCTTTGCTTAATCAGCATCAACAACCTAACAGACAAAGAGCTAGCAACAAACATAGCTGATCTTGAAAGGAGGATGTGGTGGGGGGTAGGGCCTGAAAGTTAAAAAATCCAGAATAATAATTTCAATAGACATACTTGCTTGAAAGTAAGAGTAGACAAAAATTTTTGGAATCTATCACGGTCTAAGAGAGACCTAGTTTCACATCAAATTCACCACTGTTTGGAGTCTTTACAATGTGCAGCATTATCCCTGGACCTACTACTCTAAGTGTGTCGCAACATCACTTCCTGGGTTTTTTAAAAATTCATATGGCTCTAGCCCTTTTTGGGCTCAGTGGATAGAGCATACCACCCTCAGACTTGAAGGGTCCTGGTTCGATTCTGGTCAAGGCAATGTGCCATGGATGCAAGGTTCATAATCGCCCCACTCCATACACATAGAGTGGTCTGGGGTGCAAATTAGCCATGGAGAATACCATGTCACACACCAACCCACCTGCCACATGAGTTACCCAAGCAGCACTGTTCAAAAAAAGGGGGGAAATGAAGTCCAACCCTCTCTAACCAGAAAATTGAGTAAAACACAATGAAGTATTTGATCCTCTGAGCTTTTTTGTCGGCATTTAAAAATCTGCAAACAAGCAAAAGGGAACAAGTCAGAAGCAGGCTGAAAATGCTGGCCAGCAGAGTGGAGATTATCCAATAATAGCAGGTGTAGTGTATTTTCTACCCAGTGACCCAAAACAGACTAAGTGCAGCAATCTAGTCCTCTTAACATCTCCAGGTTCTTGTGTTCCATGGAAACACGTACAATTTTGGTTTTGACTCATCTGCACATGAGACGCCTGTTTCCATCTTATTCTTGCTATTATAAAAAGTAAAAAGCACTTTCTATATCACCAAGAACAATTCAGCAGGAATTCAGAATCTATATACTGAGTGTTGCCAAATAATAAGCCCCAAAAATGAACAACACAAGGGACAGGTGCTGTCTTGGTAAATGAATTAGAGTGTCAGGAGAAATCTGCTCTGCAAGCTGCTGCTTTTTAGAAAAAACACACTTAACTGCAAAGCCACAATCCCTCCTCCTCTTTCTTCAGAATCAAATGTTTTCACCCAACCCTAGCAACAAGATGAAGACACTTAGAGAGAGGGCCCTGACAGCAAACCACCAAGGCTGCAGACCCTTCTCGTTTTAATTGCATCAGCCAACTGGCTAAGCAATAATGAAAGAGGGAGGGGCAACGCCGTGCAAAAGAGAAGAGAGACTTGATCAACCCTGTGGAAATACTTTCCTCCTCACATCCAACGAGAGCAGTGATTTATGGCAGCTGCACAAACGAGCATCAAATCCTTGCGATCTGAATCTCCCCAGGCTACTTCCCATGCAGCAAAAAGCGACATAATCCTAGAAATTTTCCCTCTTGCTTATAAAATTTTATATCTCCCATTTTCCCTCCCTGTAGACCACCAACAAAGATGAGGGAGGGAGAAAGCCAATAGATCAAGTGGGGATTTAGCTATGAAGACCCTTGGGCCAGATCTATGTTTTGCACAGTAACTGGGATGTAGAAAAAGATTCAGTAAATACTGAATACTAACTATGCAAGTAATTCATCATAAGCAATGCAATGTCCTAGGTCTAGGGCACGGATGGCAGGAACACCCATCAATAAATCTTTGCAGTTTCTTCTTTTTCAGCTATATCCTTTTAACCTATCACAGAAGAGAAAGCAGTAAGAAAAAACCTGCCCAATGAAAATCTTGCAGATAGAAAGTTGAACTCTCAAATGTGGCCATGGGTTGCCAAAAAACATCAGCATGAAAGCGAAAACAAAAGCACAGTCCATTTAATGCCAAGATCCCAACTGTCACCTCGTAGTAAACAAGAATCCTAAATTACATCAAGTGAAGTTGAGGTGTTTGGGGGGGTTGAAAGATGACTGATGACAAAATGAGATGGTTTAGACTAATTCACACAGAAGTTTTCCTAAATAGAATTATATCATGTACCCTCCACTCCACCCCACCATCCGCCCAGCACTCACTATTCAATCACAAGGACCTGAGGTCAGGGTTTTCCTGCAACAAAAACCTGATTTTAAAATTCTACCCACTGTGTCCCTGGATTTGAGGTTGCAAGAAAAAAATGTTACTTTAAATATAGCTTATCCCAAAGGCCTTCACACAGAGCTTGACTTGTTAATCCAACATACCTAGCAATGCCAAAAAGAGAAGGGTAAAGAAGGAGAGACAGATCCCTGAGTCCAGGGGTTCCAAAATGTATTGTTAATTAGACTTCAACTAACATGGCCTTTTCCTACTACGATATACTTGCACTGCTTATAAAAAAATACAGAAGATTATGATTCAAAGTATTCAAAGGGACTTCCATCTGACTGCAAGTATGGAAAAAAAAATCAGACTCCTTAGAAATCCTAATACCATAGATCTAGTTTCTTGCTTACCTGCTCATCTCATATCCAACCCCTTCTTCACTTCTGAATTATTTGCTCATTCTAAAGCTACAAAAATTTATTCCTGGTGCCTGCTTACATGCTAGCACTGTTGTAAGCACTATGGTGTGCACATAGGACTGTTCATATAATAGCTAATCAATTTTTTGGCTTGTATTATGGCTCCTGGCTGAGGAGGCGGGATGAGCCCTGAAAGCCATTGGCTAGCTAAGCTACATTTCCTGATGTAAGGCTGCAATCTCCTGTAAAGGAGACTTTTTTTCTAATTTGCAATAAGAATCCCTAATTGTCATAAGAGTAGGCCCTATTACAGTGACTAAACAAATCAGACAAAAATCTCATCCTCATGGAGCTTATACCCTTTTTGTCGGGGAGACAGACAAAACCAAAATAAAAATAAATTAGATATAAGTGAACATGAGATAACTGTTATCTGAAGAATAGGAAAAGGGGAAAAGAAAAGTTTGTATAGGTGTGTAATTTTAGAGGTGGGGAACTATTATTCTAGAGGTTCCCAACTTTATAAAATATTTTTTTTAATTGTTTTTTAGAGAGGAGAGGGATAAGGAGAGATAGGAACTTTGATGAGAGTCCATCACCATCTGCCTCCTTGTAATGGCCCCTACCTGGGGATCGACCACAACCCGGGCATGTGCCCTGACTCCCCCCAGGAAGAACCCATGGGAACCCTCAAGTGTCATGGGTTTATGCTTCTTAACCACAGATCCTACACTGGCTGGGGCTTGAGGTTTCCAAATTTAAAACCATATGAATATTTCCAAACAATTTCATCAACTCCGCTGGGCATCAGGTCCATGGCAAGTGATCAGAAAAATAAAGCCGTTAGGGGGATGAAAGGAATTACTGGAGTGAGGAAAACAGACTAAAATAAGTGGATAAGTATCTTGCTACACAAAAATAACAAATGATATTAAGGAATTATTGTGTAGTATAATAATGATATTTTGGTTATAAGCAAATGTCCTCAGTTTTTTGAGATGCATGTTAAAGTATTTAGGTAAAGAAATGTCATAATGTCTGCAAAACTCCTAGTAATTCACATAACTAATAAATAAACCAAAGAATATGCAAAACCTTAACCAATGATCAATCTAGGTGGTAGGTGATCATTTTACTATCTAAATTTTTGTGGTTAATATTTAAAAATTTCCAGAAAAACACAAGTGAGGGAGGGAAAATTATCCGCTACAATACAGTTTATCTGTTAAATTTGAAAAGATACTTGGTAATATTTTTAAAGATTGATGCCAGGACCTTTTAAAGATGCCAGTTCAGAGCTATCCTGGTAAAAACATAAAGTTAGTTTGCAGACCAGGTGGATCAGGTTGTGGTAGCATTGTTTCCATAACGGCCAAGGTTGTGGTCTGATCCTCTGGTCAGGGCACATACAAGAAACAATCAATGAATGCATAATCAGTGGAACAACATAAATTAAATGTTTTCTTTTTTCCTAAAATCAATAAATAAAAATTTTAAAAATAAGAAACAATAACAAAGTAAAAGGCCTGCTTTTAAATATAATGTAAAATATTTAAAGTTCTGTTTTAAGAAATACATTTCTCGTCAATTCTACTTAGCCAGAACCTCTTAGCCCTTTATTTCCATATAATGCATAACGGTGAAACTTACATGCTCCTACAGTTTTAATGAGAGTTCCACTCTTTCTGGGAATCAGATTTACCCATAGTGCTGATCACTAAAGGCCTCTGTGCTACCTAGCATCTTCAGGCTGTCTCGCCATGAAATAGACCTTACCTCGGAATGACACAAGAATACCACCTATGAACCTGGAAGAGAATGGTGGCCTCCCAAATGAACTGAGTAACATAACTACTAGGCTGTAAAAGAATCTCTTCTTCACTGGCTCTACCCAAAGCAGCTCAGAATAGGTGAACCGGTATTAGGGTCACCCAAGGTAAAACTTGGGAAGCCTACCACTCCCTTACCTCCTACTTGACAGCTTTAGGACCCTCCAATTCTAAACCTTTCTACCCCTCTTTTGTATCTCTTCCCTTTCACTCAGCAGTTATTCAAGTTGGTAAATCAACTAAATAAATTAAACCCTAAATAAAATATGTTAACTTAACTGCCTTTATAAGAAGTGGTTAGAATTTTCTGGCTCTTACCATTTTCTTAAATTACATCATGGCCACTAATTCTGATATAACAGGATGTTCCAAAAAATGTATACATACTTTGAATGATTATAAAGTCAGTGTTTTATTAATATAAAGATCTTTTTCAAAATATCCACAGAAATGCCAT
Source organism: Ia io (assembly GCA_025583905.1). NCBI lineage: Eukaryota > Metazoa > Chordata > Mammalia > Chiroptera > Vespertilionidae > Ia > Ia io. Next base: position 2,177 of record JAJQQW010001300.1, on the reverse strand, counting down.
AATTTCTTTTGTTATGCCTGGTTGTATTTATAATATATTATATTATTTATTTCAGAGGAAAGGAGGAGAGAGAGATAAAATGTCAATGATGAAGAGAATCACACTTGATGCTGCATCCTGCATGCCCCCTCCCTGGGGATCAAGCTCGCAACCCGGGCATGTGCCCTGACTGGTGAATCACAACCGTAACCTCCTTGTTCATAGTTATGCTCAACCACTTAACCACGCTGGCCGGGCAAATGCTGCTTTCAAACCAAGGAGACCATTTCTGGTCTGGGCAAACTGCTGATAATGTGAAGCAATGGAATTGCAAACATCAAGAATCATTATTCGTTTGGGTATATGTGTGACTTCTATTAGGTCGACTATTTGCTGTTTGTACGTAAACTTTATCTTTTATGTATCCCCATAAAAAAAATCTAGTGGCCACTTCAGGATACATTTTCATTTTCTTTTTATTAATATATCTTTATTGCTTTCATAGGGGAAGGTAAGTAGAGGAAAGATAGAAACATCAATGATGAGAAGAATCACTGATCAGCTGCCTCCTGCACACCCCCCCCCCCCAACTGTGAAATGGAGCCCGCAACCTGCATGTGCCCATTGACCAGATCGAACCAGGGACCCCTTTCAGTCCACATGCCGACGCTCTATCCACTGAGCCAAACCGGCTAAGAGCCCGAATACAGTTTCATTGTTCAAATCCTTAGTCTGTCTTCACCCATTATTTTCAAATCAGTAAAACCTGAAAAGGAGTGAAAACTAAGTGAGTTGTCCACTGTTAAAGAGTGTGTACACATATTTTTGGAGACACCCTATATATAGATACATATCCTGGAATACAGCACCTATAGAGTCTCATTTGTAAGTTCCCATAAAACCAATCCACCTTTCAGACAGTATTCAAATGTTATCCACTGACTGAATTTAACTTTACTTCTTTCACCATTGGCTTAGTCCTAGGGGTTAATTTAAAATATGTCAACATAAGCCCTAACCGTTTATTTGGCTCGGTAGATAAGAGCCATCGCCTGTGACTCAAGGGTCCCAGGTTTTCGATTCCATCAAGGGCATGTACCTTGTTGCGGGCACATCCCCAGTAGGGGTGTGCAGGAGCAGCAAGCTGATTAATTGTTTCCTCTCATGATGTTTCCTAACTCCCTCTCCCGTCTCCCTTCCTCCTGTAAAAAAATCAATAAATATATTTTTAAAAAAATTAAAAAAAATTAAAATAAAATATGTCAACAGAAAATCGGCCTGAAAAAATGTATAGATCAATGTTTTAGGTGGGTAACTTATTAATCCTCCTTACTTTAACCAAAACCGTGAATATTCAAGGCACATAAAAAAAGGAAACTTACCTAGTACAAAGAATGCTTATTCTATCTTGGTTCTCGTAAGAAATGGATCAGCCTGGCTGGTGGTTGCTCAGGGGTTTAGCGTCGACCTGTGAATGAACCAGAGTCACGCGTATCGATTCCTGGTTTGTATTCCTGGTCAGGGCACATGCCTGGGGTTGCAGGCTCGATTCCCAGTAGGTGAGCAGGAGGCAAAGCCATCAAAAATTTTCTCTCTCATCCACTGAGGTTTCCATCTCTCCCTTTCCCTCCCTCTCTGAAATCAATAAAAAATATATTTTTTTTAAAGTCTTCTTTATAAAAAATAAAAAAGAAGGATCAGAATCACGACCATAGCAGACTTCAATGCCTTTGCAAACCTAGATTTTGCCAGTTCCCAAACTGGCACACAAACTCTAAATTAAGACATTAAGTTCATTACTAAAATGCTTATGTAACTAGTGGGCATTCCTAGTAGCCTAAGCAAACAGTAAAAGGTAACTATGACAATTTTATTAATTATTAATAAAAGAACTTACTGTGTCGCCCCTGACCGTTATTGCGGGTCAGTGGATAGAAGTTGTCGGCCCCTGCGGACTAAGGGGCCCCAGGTTTCGATTCTGGTCAGGGGCATGTACCTTGGTGTCGCACATCCCCAGGATTGGTGTGCAGGCAGCTGTAATCAATGATACTCTCTCATCAATGTTTCTAACTCTCAATCCTCTACCTTCCTCTCTGTGAAAAATCAATGAAAATGTTAATTAAAAAAAAAAAAAAGAACTTACTGTGTCCGTAGTAATGAACTAAGCCACTTACAAAAGTTAAGAAACTATATAGGGG
>JAJQQW010001826.1:0-15832 GCA_025583905.1 Ia io | reverse complement strand
ATACTTAAAGAAAAAACCTCGTCTTTTCACAAAAACCATAGTTTTAGCTAATGGGGTGACTGTGGCGTCTGGATTTGGGCATTAATTCTTTGTTTCCTAAGCCCTGGAGATAGAGTGGGAAATATTTTCTTTTTTAAAACCTTATTTTGGGGAAAGAAAAATCCCCCAAAACTGCGCAGGGGGAGTGGGGACCAACAATAGGTAGAGCCTTGGCAACTTTTCTAATGGTCTTTGTCTAATTCTATTATAATTAAAAGAGGGAATATAGCAAAATAAAAACCCCATCCCAAACCCGTAACCCCATTCTCAAGGATGGTGGGGGTGGAAACTGGCGGTGGGGGTTGGGGCCTGCTGAGCTCGCCACCCTGCAACCGCCAGTTCCATGCCAGCCCCACGAGGGCGGGCGGGGGGGGAAGGGTTCTGGCAGCCAACTCCACGCCCCACCTGCTGCCGGGTGGGAGTTCCGTCTGGGCCCCCCACGGGGGGGGTGGGTCTTGGAGTGCTTGGTCCCACACGGGCCCTTTCCATGGGAGGGGGATGGGGGGACCCCTTTAGCTCCTGACAGGGGGAGGGGGGCAAATAACCACTTGTAGGGTTTCCCCCACTTGATCAGTGGCCAGCATACCAAGCATAGAGCTGGGTGTTCTTTTGGGGTGGCTGGGGAAGGCATATATCTGTTTTTTTTTTGATCTTTTCATGTCGGGGGCCAGGGCCAGGGGCCGAAGGCAGGGGGAAAAGTTACGAGGCAAATTTCATATCATCAGTATATGAGAGAGATATTTCATTGATGTGGGAGCTTGCCTTCCCCAGGGGCACGGGGCTCCTCCATTCAGTTACGATGGGGTGGCCCTGCCAAACCACAAGGGCATGTGCCCTTGGGGACCACCAGGATGTCGAAATAACCTGGTACTCTAGGCAGGCTGGAGCTCTTTCTACGCTGAGGCTCATCATTTGGACCCAGCCCAGGGGAAGACAAGTTTTTTCCTTGTTTTTCTTAAAAACCAAAACTCTTGCAGGGGGATGGGGGGGCTAAAAGGGGACTTTATGCCATGCATGGGGCTTTGAGGATGCCCAGATCAGTTCGGGGGGCCCCCCTTCCTTCTTTTCCTTTTATTACTTTTATTTTTATTTATTTAAATTTTTTATTGAATTACTCCACCTGAGGGGCAATATTTTTCAGAATTGTGATTTTTTAGAAGTTTATGGCAAAAGGGAGAGGGAAATACGGGGGGGTACAGAGTACTTAACATTTTTGAATGTGAGGGATACATTGATGGTTGTTTTGCCTATTTTCTTGCTTAGTTTTTACCCAAACAACTGTGCCGTGGGGACGGGAGTGCGTGACATGCCAACACCGGTGGGGTACTGGCCCCTTGATTGTTTCAAGGAAATTTTATAAATCCCACGAGACCCTTGCAGTCTTTTGCATGGCTGATGCATCTAATCACACTGAGGCACAAACAACTCCGGAACTTAGGACTTTCGTATACTTGATTAAAGAGAATTGATTTGGGGGCAATCTTTAAATTTCGGGGGGGTGTATCAACGGATGCTCTGTCAAAGGGAAGGATTTTTACTTTGCTCATAGTTTTACTTTAGTATACGATAGTGGTAAATTACTTACATTTCTCCAAAAAAATACATGTTTATATGATTTTCAATCTAATATACGGGAACCATTCAATAATTTGCCCTAGGGGGAATGAGGTGGGTTTTATCCCTGGTTACGGGTCCTGTTTGTTCACATAATTTGGGGAGTAAAGACGTATAAACCCATGTTTTTCTATTTCTCCACATTAAAAATAAAAACAATTAGCCCAATGGTTACTATATTTAAAGGGGGGAGGGGGCCTCGGGTTTCTGGGGGCCTAATGGGAAAAAGGGTTTTGGAGAGCCTAGCAAAAATAGGCATTCATTTTCATCTTTTTGGTACTAAGTCTCTGTTACTATTTAAATTCATGCTGATTATAATAATTTTCCTTTAAAATTCTATGTAGGATTTCTTATGAATTTTGGTTTAAAAAGAAATATAATTTTTTATTGACTTTTTCTTTTAAAAGAGGAAGGGGGAAGGGGAAGAGGGGGATTAGCGAGCAATTTAAGAAACAATAACATGAGAGAGAATTCATTTGATTTTTGCATGGGGCCTTTCTTGCCTTATCCCTATGAGGCGATTTGTTGCCCGGGGACAACCACCTAGGTTAAATGCCACAAATCCCAAATACCTTGGCCATGGCTAAAATATGCGGACCTTTTCATTTCCGGCAGGGGGGATGAAACAAACGACTCTGCTATCCACTTGATGGCCCAAATACTGGTTTTTAGGGCTTCTGTGGGATTTTTTTTATTGTACTTTCGACACAATTTACTGTAGGAAAATCCTATTCCCATTAGTCTTAAAAATAATACCCCTCAATATCAGAATAGTAAGGTTGGGGCCTTACTTCTTCCTTTATAAGTGCTTCCAGCCATTGTTGATAAGATTTTTTATGTGCAAACAAACGGCCCTTTAAGCTTTTTAGGGAGCCCTATTGTTTTAACAAGTAGAATTTGTAATCGGCTGCCCTAAAATTATTAGGAAGACGGGCTAAAAAGGGTATTGGGTGCAAATATGCACCATATTTTGTTTTATCTTAAAAAAAATATGCACTCTTTTGGGGGGCCTTAGGACACTTATATTTTGATAACTGGAAGGCCTATTGAAAGTTCGTTCTAGGATCGGGGATTAAGGTTTCGCTTTTGGCCTCCCAATTATTTTCCTAAGAAATTAGAATTGAAGGGCCACCACCCCCTTTTCACCATTTCTTGCAAAAGGCCACTTCCCCTTCTACCTGTAGCAGGGAAGGAGGGGCCAAGACCAAAACTCTAGGGCATTGCTACCCAAAAGTAGAAGGGCGGGTTCAACACTTAAGATTTTGGCGGAGTTTCTTCTGCATAGAAACAAAACCGTACACTGGAATATTAACGTCTTATTTCTTTCACTCTTTCCACGGGGTGGGGATTTTATATTTTATTTTTTCTAGTTCACTTCCCAACAATTTATTATTGTTCTTGATACTTCCCAAAAACCCTTCTTTCCCTTTGTTTAAAACAAAAATTCTGGTGATACGTCGGGGGGGGCGCGGGGGACCTCCGAGGGGTCTTGGGTTCTCACTTTTTAGAGGTCCTTCACTTTTTTTTTTTGAAAATGACCCCCCTGCATTGGATGTAATTCCGGATTAATTAAAATTTGTTCCTATTCTTATCTGGGTTTTAATCTATCTTTTTGTTTTTGTTAAAGGGGGGGGTAAGAGGGAAACAGTTTTTTTTCTTTCCTCCTTGACCAATGGAAGGACTTTCTCTTATCTGGTTGAAAGGAGTCTATTAACTTTTTTCTTAGGTTTTCCCTAAACCAAAGGGCCTCTTAAAAGTTTCATACCCTTGGGTTCCTTTGTTTGTTTTATTCTGAAAAAAAAGACCATTTATTTTTCTTTAGACCCCCCAGAAGGATCCCAAGTTCGCCTCTGGGATGTTGATCTCTTTTGCTCAAGAGGGGTCATTCTTTCGCTTATTTTTCTGGGGTATTCCTTTTAAATTAAATTCGTGTTTCTTTGCTGGTTACCAACTTCCCCATCCTTGGGGGGGGACCGGGCCTTTACTAAAAAAACATGGGGGGCATGTACCCTGGGTCCCCCGGGAATATAAAACTGGGCAATCTTTAGGTGCCCAATGGGGTCATTTTGCAGGGGGGGTTGCCCCAAGGGAGGGTGGAATTCAACAGCTCAGGGGGAAGCCAGCAGCGATGTCTTGGGGATTTGTACATTTTGTTCCTCTTAATATATTACTGTTCATAAAAAAATTAACTGCGGAATAGGCGGGTCATTTTCTTGTAGGGGATGATCCTCCTTTATCGCTTGGTAAACTTGTTATATAGTAAGGGTAGAATTAGGTTGGGTAGGCGGACCACTCTTTAAAATTTACCCTGTTCAGTGACATAACTGAAATACCAGTTTGATTGGTTAAAGGTTTTCAAGGTTCCTATCTCTTTCTTTTAAAGGGCTTTTGTTTTTTCTTTGTATAAAAAATATTATTTTTATTGGATTTTTTGTTACAGTGAGAGGGCAGAGGGAGGAGGTAGGAATTTTAAGGAGAGTTTAGAAAAATTTTCGTTGAGAAGGAGAAACAAATCGATACCAGCTGGCCTCTCTTGCTACCAACCCACTAAATTGGGGGGATGTGGCCCGCACCCCAAAGGGTACATTTGCCCTTTGACCGGGAATTTCGGAAACTGGGGGTGTGGGGGGGGGTGGGGGGAACCCCCTCAGTTCCTCAGGGCGATTTTAGCTCTATCCACAGAAGCCAAACGGGGGTTTTTCCGCTATATCTTGTAAGTTAATTTAATTTTTTTTTAATGTTTACTTCCAGGTTTCATTGTTATACCAAGGTTGCTTGTCATTGATATTTTACCGTTATTTTCCGGGCGGTAATTAAAGGGGGGGGACGGGACCTTTTTTATACCAGGGGAGTTAAAATTTTCTTCCTATTACGCACCAGGTTTTTTACCGCCGGGAAAATTACGGTGAGTGTAATTAGGAAAATTGCCTTCTGTGGTTTTGTCGACCCTATATGGGGCAAAGAAAAAAAGGTGGGAATGTCTTGCTTTTTCTCGTTTTCACCCAGCAAACTGGATGAAGTTTAAATTTAATTACAAAAAGAAAGGGTCCTTGCGCAAGATTAAACAGTTGGTTTTTATTCCATTGAAAATTATTGGGGCTTCTATTGCATCTCGGGGAACTTCTTCCAACCTGTGGGCTGGGTGATTTCACTGCAAAGCAATTCCACTAGTGCTTTTGTATTTTAAAGAAAAATCACAATAAAAACCATGTTATCCGGAAGGGAGCTCCTGTTGTTTACTTTCAAAAGGTGTCCTTGGTTCGGCCTGGGGCAACTAGGAATCTCCGGGGATGCTTTGGTTTCACTGGCATGTTATGTTAGGGTTGTAAAAAAGAAAAACACGGGGGACAAGGTTTGATATAATAAATCCCAATGCACGTTTTTCTTGGGGGAATATCTGCATTTTTTAATTATTTTTAATATAGCTTTTTCAAATTTGAGTCTTATTGTAAAATAAAAGACCCTTAAAGGAAACAGATATTTTAGGACATCTGATTTCTTAAAATGTTTATTTATGTCTGGGGGGCATGTAAATAGAGGGGGAAAGTGATAGGGGAGCTTTTTCAAATTAAGGCTTTCAATTATCTTTTCTGATTAAGGGGCCTTCCCCAGAATGTTGGAATTTTGGTGGGTCATAAAGGGAAGTTCCATTTTTAAATTATGTTTTTGGAGGAAGGGAACAATCCATTCTTTTTTTCCCACCTAGTGGGGCGCATGCCACCCAATTTGCAATCCCTTTCAACACTTGCATTGAGGGTTTGCCCCCTTTTCTTGTTTTCCTTGGGTCATTTTTTTGATAACCATGTAGTAAACAATTAAACAACAATGACCTGGGGACCATTAGTGTTTCTTTTTTATGATTTCCACATTTAGGAAACCCTGTTCCTTGGGTTACCTTTTAATTTTTACCTCTGCTATTTTCCTGGAGGCCCTTGCTTCTTGGGAAAAGTGGCATAGTAAATTTGGTCCTTTGATTATTTTCATTTGTTGTTGTTAAATTGCTGTAAAATTGGGGTTATGTATCCTAGGCTGCTGGTGGTTATTTTCTAGTTAATTGTAGTAGATGTTGTTTTGTGGGGACAGTGTTGGGGAAAGTAGTAAGAAGCGAAAGTCTTTCACCAGTAAAATCTTCTTGGTTTTTACTTTAAGGGGGCAAACCATAGGGAAATATTAAACAAAGCTGTTTATTCGTATATTTGCCCTTTTCTTGTGGCCGAAAAATTCGCCTGCTATTATTATCATTTCCAAATTAGTTTACTATTATTATTATTTTAAAATATTTTTTATATGGGATAATTGGTTGGGAAGTAACTTTATTTTAACAATTCTTACTTAAATTATTATATTATAATTTTTTCGTTTGCATACCATTTTCTCCCTTTCTGGGATTTAATTAAGTTCTTAACCTAATTAGTTTTGTTGGGGGGAAATAAATGATTTGAAAAGTGAAACATTTTTTAAATAAAATATGACCACTTTTAGTTTTATCTTTAGTTTAAGAATTTTTTCAAGATATTGGTAAGAATTTTAACAATTTGAAGGGGGTAAAAAGTTATTTTGTATAAACAAATAAGAAAAAAAAGGAACAATTACAGGAAAAATACAAAAAAATATAAAAACCCAAAAAAAAATGGAAACCTAATTATAAATTTCGGGGGGGAGGGTACACGGGTTTTCTGTACTTATCATACCTCAAAACACCTCCTGGGGGGAATATTTTGGATATTTTCTTCTGATTTTCTCTTTACTTTTACTTTAGTTTTTTTGAATTCCTTTTCTCTAGGGGGGGACTGGGGGTTGCAACGGAATTGTAATTCCATTTGGTCAAGGGGGAAAAGTAACATTTTTCAGCTTTTCAATTTATATAAAAGGTGCCCTGCTTGTTGTGGCCCATTGTTTTTTTCATCCAATTCGGGGCTGTTAAAAACTAAAATAAGAAAATTTAGGATTCCTGTAAACCGGGTGTGTGACCCTGGGATACCTTACAGATGGTTTGAAATTTCCTATTCCCATGAAGCTTTTTCTGGCTTTTGCTTACCACCTCTAAGTTTGATTTATTATTCTTTTACATTAAATGATGGGAATCCAGGGGAGATGTCCCTCTTTCTTTTAAGGGGGTCCAACCATATTGTATTTGTTTTTTTTAAATATGGGGGGATTTTATTTTTTATCCAAAATATTTTTATGTTATCATAAGTATTGGAGATAAAATAAGTTCTATTCTGTGTCAGTTTTCCAAAGTGGGTACTTTTTCAACGTTTTTTTGCCATTGAGACAACTTTAATGACTAGTTTTCCTTTATAAGTAAGATGAGTTTATGGATTGGATTGGATTTTTACCATTTTCAGGGTTTTTTATTAAAAGGTTTTTAATTTTGTTTTTTATGTGGTGACCATTTTTAAAAAGTTATTGTTTTAATTTTTAAATCTATTTTATTGGTCCTTTCACAGAGATGAAACAGACCAGAGGGGATAGAAGAGTTAGAAAACCAGATCGAATAGAGAGAAGAAAAAAAACATCACGATCTCCAGCAGCCCTCCCTGCTCAAACACATCCCCCCCACTGGGGGATAAAAAACTGCCCAACCAAAGGTACAAACCCTTTGTACCAGAGAACCCGTCTTTAGGAAACCTTATTCAGTCCCCCGCAGGCCCGACGACTCCCCCTATCCACCTGGGGAGTCCCCAAAGCCCGTGAGAGTTTATTATGCAGCCTGATCACATTATTTAAATAAAATTTCCCAAATCAAGGCAAAACTAAAACCCTAACTAATATCCACTTGCAAATATTGGATAGAAAATACTAATTGCGCCCTTGCAAAACTTTCACATCGAAAATTAATCCCCCATACTATTGCTGTGTGTCCCTATGAATATGTGGGGTTTTCCCCCTTTTTATCCAGTTTGGATTATAACAGATAATTGCTGCGTATGAACCATATTTTTAGAATACCGTTTTGGTGAATTATTTAATGGGAAGTTGTTTAACTTGTTTTAGGATTTTATGTTGTTAATATGAGATTTTGTTGTTATTTGTAATTTTTGTATGCAGAGGAATATCTGATAATACCCCCTATGTGGGGTTAACAGTTGCTCTTAGTGGGGGTTTACAATAGAGGGGTGTTTGCAAATAGTGGCTTTTTCCATTATATATTTGCCACAGTGTTTTATTTTGTTGGTTGCTTATTAGTATTGTGATGGGAATTTAGCAATATTATGTGGTTTTTTTTTCTGGTTTGTGTTTAAGGTTATTTCGTGTTATTTGATGCTACAGTCAAATAGTTGTAGGGATTTTTTGTGATGTAACCCTGTAGGTTTTGGTGTGTGTTGTTTTTCATTTTTTGGGTGTTAATTTTATAGGTAGATGTGTAAACCATTAAAAAGCTTTCAGGAATTGGAAAAATAAGAGTTAAAAAGGATGAAATTTATAATAAAAAATTTAAGGGTGCAAAGAACTTATCAATTGGATCCCTCCTCCACGCATTAATTGTGACCTGGGAATATATTGGTAAAATAGGGAACCCAAGTTATATATGAAGTTGAATGTTTAATTGTGTAACTGGTTTTGTTGATACCAATTGTGATTTTATACTGGAATGTTGATAGGGAAGAATGTTTTTTAATATTGTGAAGATAGGTTTTAAAACAATTTTAGGTTTTTGTCGTAAAAAATTGGAGTTTTATAGAATTTGTATGGGTTGATGTGGTAGGGGCAAGTATATTTATTAATATGTAGGTGAAATTTATGTTAGCCACATTTGGTATGTTGGTGGTGTTTGTTATAAAGGTCCATGGGGGGGTTTTCTGTTAATGAGTGCCCCTTTTTTTAGGTAAAATATTGGGGTTTGTTGGATTTTTCTGGTTGGGTGTGGGGTACACCCACGTTTTTGTGTGGGATTTGTGTTGTTTTTTGACATGGTGATTGTAATTTTTTTAAAATCCTACATTATAATATCTTTATTTTTAACCTTTATAGTTAATATGTATTCCCTTTGTTTTATTTCACTACTTTTAATGGGTATAGCATACCTAGAAGTTTACAGCCTTGCCCAAATCGCTACAACTTTTAAATGAACATTGCAAATATAATTATTTTTTTTCCATTTTTTTTTATGACAATGCCCCTTTAACCGAGAACCTCCCCCCCCCGTATTAATTGCAATAGTCCCCCCTCCCTCATCCTTCTTATCCAAGTTTGTCCAGGCAGCCTTTAGAATTCCCTACCTAATGGAAATTTTATTCTGTAAAAGTGGACGTTCCACTTATGGATTTCCTATCCCTTCCTTATCCCCAGTAAATCCATACCTTCCCATATTTGGGTGGGAAAATTTCAGTATCCATTCTTCTTGGGGAGAAGTAATTTTCCCTCAACAGATAAGTCCTTGCATTCTGTCTACTTGAGGTTTCCTTTTCCCCCATTGGTTTTTTTTTATAAAATATAATTTCCCTATTCAGTTTTTTTTTAAACAGATCATCATATTTAGGGAGGGAGAAGGAGTAGAATTATCGGGCCAGGGGATCCAGCGTTCCCTCCTTGTTTTTTGTTTTGATATATTGGGTCTATTGTGCCCCCCGTATAACCAACATATGGTTCCCCCATTTTTATGGCCCCCCTTTGGTGGAAAATTTCACCCTTTTGGCCCTCCAATACCCCTGTTTTCAAGTCCCGTTGGCTTTGGATTTTTGCTCAAGTGGGTGGGGTGGGCTTTTATACCGGTTTTCCAATTTTGTTTTCCCTCCTCCCACTATTTAATATAATTGGTCCCCTACCAAAAGCAAAATTTTAAAAAACAGGAAATTGGATGACCACATCCCTTAACTTGAGTTCCCTGGCCCCCCGTTGCATAAAAGCTATACTACAAAAGTGGTCCTTGGCCCTCCAAATGCCCCCCACACTCCCCCTGTTTGGTCCCACTTCAAATCAAATGGTAATTCCAGGTCCTCTAGTAGTGTAATTTTGGACAATTGATAAAAGAAAAATGGAAGAATCCCCCTGATTAATTAAATTATAACATGGCCATAAGCCTGGAATTAAATGACCCAGAAATGTCCCTCGGTGGGCCCCCCCTAAATTGAGAGGCTTTTGTTCTGTTTCCTAATAAGTTTTTTGCAAGAACATTGCATTCTAACATAGGTGTTTAGTCCCCTGAGGTTTTTCTTGGAATTTATCAATGAAACAAGGCTGTTTGGAAAGCAGTTAGTTTTATCATATTCTTTGAAGTAATGGAAATATGTCAAGTGAATTAAAAGGGTGATTTAAACCATACTTTGGTTTGTTTTTCATATGGACCTGGGGTTAGAATTTTTAAAAATTAATGAATGTTTCTTATAAAGTTATTGGTTTAGGCCACAGTATTTAATCCCTAGTTAATCAAAAAGTATTTTTAACAGAAATTCAAGGGAGATGATTGATGATTTTATTGGTGATGATAAAGACCGTTATGGAAAGTAAATTTTCAGTTTTAAGATAATTGCTTAAACCATAAATTGTTTTGGTAATTTTTTAATTTAAGGCACCATAGTTATAGAAGACCCCCCCAAAGGAAGTTTAGGGAATGTTTAAAAGTAATTTGGCCTCCCCTGGAAATTGCCAACCAAGAGGAAGTTAGAAAATTATTTTAGTGGATTTTTTAATATTAATCTAGGATCTGTGAAAAAGTTGTAATTCCTTGTTTTTAAATTGGTATAAAAAAAAAGCAAAAATTTCTAGGTTACCATTTAAAAAATTTGGCTTAATGTTTCCGCCTTAAAAGTGATCCCTGAGGGCCCAGCGTAAACCTAAGGGTGAGATTTTAAAGGAACTGTTCAATAAATTTAAAATAATCCATTTTGCCCCCCAATTTCCTAAGATTTTTTATTGGCAAAATAATGGAATACTTTTATGTTTTAAATTGGAGCATGTTTTAGGGTGTGCCCGTTGTGTTTTTATTTCCCAGAAACACCCCTTTATTATAATAGAAAATTTATGTGAATTGCTTTCATTTTAATTGTTTTTTTGGGTTCGAAAGTATTTGCCCATGTACATTGCAAGTAATAGTAACATTTACATTCTGGTTTAAAAGCCAAATCGGCCAAAAGTGTGATAGAAGAGTGAAACACAAGGGTAATTATGTAAGAATGGATATTAAAGATTTAATATTGCCTTAAGAGTTACTATATGTAGGGGGGCCCTTAAGGGTTTCCCAAAATAAAAAAGCATAGAATTTGTAGGGGCTAAATATTATGGGGGGAGGGGCAGCCTGATTTATGATACTTCCACCATTTATTTTTTGCCCTTATGAAAGTAAAAAAATAAAAAAAGGTTGGGAATATAATTAATATATTTCCACATAACTTTGTATTTTTTTTCCCCATTATAAATAAAGATCAACCTTTTTTTTGAAAACCATTTAGACAAAAGAAATACATTATACTAAATGGGAAAGTTCGCCCTTTAGACTTTGTGTTGTTATTGCAAGACATTTTTGTAGAGGGTGTTTTTAAGGGGTAAAATTAAAAAGGGGGGACAATAAAAAAGTTTTGCAGGGTTTTTCCCCAAGATTTGAAGGTGGGAATTTCTAAAATAATCTACTGTAAAAATAAGAAAAAGTGAAATCCACCAATTCTATTACATTTTGTTTATTATTATTAGCAAAATTCTATTAGAAAAATACAGGGATATCTTAATTATATTTTATAAGGGCATGAAGGGGTCAAAACTATTTTAAAAATTTTAGTATTTTAAAGGATAAGAAAAAGGGCCCAGGTTTAAAATGCTAAAAATTATGCATTTTTATGTGCGTAAAATGTATGATTAATAGGATACCCCCTGTTGGAAGTACAACTTCAGTTTGTGGACAGTTTACAATTTGGATGAAGGTTTGGAAAAACTTTTATACCCCCTTAGGAGTATTGAAATATTCCTAGTATTTATTCTATCAACTATCTATTTTTTTATCCTCATTATTTTTTCTTTTATTTTTTAATTTTATGTGATTATAAAAAATTTACAGTTAAAGAATGTTTTCATGAGGATAATTTTTATCCTTATTTTTTACTTAGGATCTTTATTAATTATTTAGGTTTAAACCCCTTAGTAATGGTTTCCCCCAGGAAAAAAAATGGTCGTTTAAATTCCTTTATTTATTTGCTAGGGTATTTTAGATTCTTTTAAAGTAATTTTATGGGTGCAGTTGAGTTTTAATGTGATCTGATTAAATTTTTTCACTATTTTTTCCTTTTTGGAAAAATTATATTAAATTTTCTTTTTTGTGGGAGTTCCTATTATTTAACATTTTGGTAAAATGTTTTTTGGGGGTATTTAATATTTCAATTTTTTTTTCTTTCCCATTACGGGATTTTTTTATTTATTTATTTTCTAACCATAACCCATTTTCCCATACTTTCAGTAGGTGGAAGTTGTCGTTGCTTCTGGGAGGACAAATTTATGTGCCCAGATATACATTGGGAGGGTTTTTTACCTGTGTGGAATATGGGAAAAAGTGAGAATTTTCGGTTTATTCTTTAAATAGGACCCCTTTGTTAGGGATTTTGGATTTTTTTTTGGAGAATGAAGTTTAAAATTTTTTTTAAATCTTGAATTTTTTTTTTTACAGAACAAATTTTTTTTTTCCAACAGTTTTTTTTTTAAAAAAAAAATTTTTTACTTAACTATGGTTAAAATATGGGAGAGAGGTTTTGGGAGTGTGTTTTTTTTATTTTTTTTTTCCCTATTTATCCAAGTAAACAAGTTTTTTTTGGGTTGGATGTTTATACCCACCCACACTGTTATTGTATTACCCCCTTTTTGTAATTCCACATTTTTTTTTTATGAGTCTTTTAAAATATTTTTATTTTTTACGAGATTTACCTATTTTTTTAAAATGGGAGAAAAGGATTAAGGGGTTACTAATTTTGCCTTATTGCAAACTTATCTTTTTATACCTGAATTATTCAAAATAAATAAAAAGGAATTTAATAAATGACCACCCCCCTTGCATTTAAAATGGCATGTTAGACCACCCTTATGGTTAATAAAGGCATTGTCAAAAAGTGGCTAAGTTCCATGAATGGTTTTCCAATTTAAAATTTTTCATGAATCATTTGAATTTTTAAAATATTTGAAACTTTTGTGGTTTAACTGGGACCCAATGATTTTAAGTTTTGGATAACCCATTAGCATTTTTAACCCCAGTACATAATTTTTTTAAAAATGTTTTTGTATTTTTTTTATTTTTCCTCAAGGGACATTTTTTTTTAAAACCTAGTGGAAGTTTTGAATTTTTTCTGTGGTGTAGAAGAATGAAAAGTTCAATTGATGGGAACTTTATTAACAAACTGAGGGAGATCGGGAAGATTTCCGCATGTTGTTTTTAGTTTTACAGGTTGTTGTTATTTGAAAAATCTGTTTTTTTTCCTTTTTTTCTTTTTTTATTTTTTTCAGTGATACGGATTTTTATTGTAAGATTTTTTTACCATATTTTTTTTGAAGTCAATGTATTGGGTTGGAGGTTTTTTTTAAAACCTTAGGAGCTGGGATCCCCAGAAATAATTGTTTTTTGGGATTTTTTTGGTTTTGCTTTGAAAAACCAATGGGGTTATTTATTTTTTTTTGTTTTTTATTTGTTTTTGGTTGTTTTTTTTTTATTCTTTTTTGTATATTTTTTTATTTTTGGGGTCAAGGGCCAATTTGGTGATGTTTTGAGGTTTTCCATTTTTTTTAAGTTTTTTTATTTTTTGAAGGTACTTTGGTATTTTTTGTTATTATTGTTATGTTAGTTGGGGGACCCATTTTTCACAAAAGTATTTTATTTTTTTTGGTTTTTTTTTTTTATTTTTTTTTTTTTTTTTAAATCCTTTTTTTTTTTTTTTTTTTTTTTTTTTTTTTTGTTTTTTTTTTTTTTTTTAATTTTTTTGTTTTTTTTTATATTTTATAACACCTATGAAAATATGATTTTTTTTAAGTTTTCTAATTTACAAAATTACTTATTGGACTTCAAAAATTATTTATTTCTCTATATTATAATTACGCACTTCATTAGATTAATTATTTTTTTATTCTATAATTTTTTTTATTGTTAATAATTATATTTCTATTATATATATATTTTAGCATTTATTATTCGTTTTATTTTATATTATTTTTTTATAAGGTTTTTATTGATTTTACATTATTAATATTTCTAATTTAAAGAAAAACGTTCTACTTAGAAAAAAAGAAATTATTTTTTAGAACTTTTAAGGAAAATATCAAACGAAAAATCATCTCATTTTCCTTTATCCATTTTACTATATTATTATATATATTTTTTACTGTAATTATATTTCTTTAATGGGCAATATAAAACATTAAATTTGACAAAGTTAGAAATGTTATTAATATTTATACTTATTTTATTTTAATACATGTAGATTACAATATTTTATTAATAGTATATTAGCAATTTAAATACTACTGCAAAAATATAAACTCACAACACTACAAACACAAAAATAAATTTAGTAATTTTATAAGTTAATATTCTTCTATTATGTAATATAAATCTATAAAAATCAAAGAATATGTTAGTTTAAGTTTGTCCTGTTTTTTTTAAGTTCTTTTTATTTCATTAATTTTATATATAGTTTACTATTTTTATTTTTTTCTTGTCTATTTGTATCTTGTCTATTTTGTCTTTTTGATTATTTTTTTTTATAATTTTATATCTACTTCTTATAAGTTCAATATAATTTTCAACAACAGTTCAGAGTTAGTAATGTTTTTATTCATTTTTTCTTTTTTTTTTTATAAAAATGTTATTTTCTCAGCCTTATATTTTTTATCTTTTTTTTGTAATTTTCTTTTATTCAAGTTTTCCTATTATTTTTTATATTATTATTATTACAAAATTCGATGTTAGATTTTTTTTTATTATCTATTTTTGTCTTTTTTATTTAGTTCTTCACTGAATATTTTTGTTTTGTATTTTTTTTTTTTTTTTTAATTTTTTTTTTTTATAATTTATTTTTTTTCTTTTTTTCTTATTTTATTTTTTTAATTAAAATTTTTTTTATTATGTTTTTTTATATTTTTTTATTTATTTGTTTTATTTATTTTTTTTGTTTTTTATTTTTTTTTTTTTATTTTTTTTTTTTATTTATTTTTTTTTTTTATAATTTTTTTTTTTTTTTTATTTTAATTATTTTTTATATTAAAATTTTTTTTTTATATTTTTATTATTTTTTTTTTTTTTTTTTTTATAAAAAAATTTTTTATATTTTTTTTTTTTTTTTATTTTTTATTTTTTTTTTTTTATTTTTTATTTTTTTTTTTTTTTTTATTATTTAATTATTTTTTTATTTAGTTTTTATTTATATTTTATTTTAATTTTTTATTTTTTCTATTTTTTTTTTTATTTTATTTATTATTTTTTTATTTTTTTTTATTTTTTTTTTTATTATTTTTTATATTTTTTTTTATTTTTTTTTTTTTTTTTTTTTTTTTTTTTTATTTTTATTTTTATTTTTTTTTTAATTAATTTATAATTTATTTATTTCATTTTTTTATTTTTTTTTTTATTATTTTTTTTTTTTATTTTTTTATTTTTATTTTTATTTATATATTTTTTTTATTTTTTTTTGTTTATTTTTTTAATTTTTTTCTGGTTTTTTTATTATATTTTGTGTATTTAATTATGTATTTTGTGAATTATTTTTTGTTTTTCCTTTTTTCCCCTTTTCTGTGGTTTTTTATGGGCTTAGAGGGGGGCTTTTACAACTTCTAAAGGGTAATGTTTTTAAAAAGTATTTAATAGTAGTTTTTTTTAAAATTTATTTTTTTACCTTTTTGGAAAATTTTTTCCCCCTTTTAAAATCCCCCTTGGGGTAAATTTTTTTTCCCAACCTTTTTATGGCCCCTTTCCAAAAATTTCCCCGGGGTTTGGTGAATCTTGGAAAATTTTATTTTATTTTTTTAAATATTTTTTTACGGAAAATTTTAAAATTACAAGGGTTTCCCCCCTTTTAAATTTTTACCCAGTGGGTTTTTTTTTGGTTTTTGGGATAAAAAAACTTTTAAAAAAAGGTTTTTTTTTAAACTTTTTTTTCATATTTTTGGGTTTTTTCAAAACTTTACAATTTTTCCCTTTTATTCCCAAACTTTTTTGTTATTTTTTGGGGGAAAAAAAAAATTTTTTTTGGCCCTTACTTTTTTTTTTTTTCAT
>JAJQQW010000483.1:7500-17463 GCA_025583905.1 Ia io | reverse complement strand
GGGGGGGGTAATATCGGCACCCTTTGTCCCAATCCCCCTTCAATTGAAAACTATGGGGGGACTAAGTGGGATTTAAAGTGGGGGGGGCTAAAACCTCAAATTTGAAGAGAAATATAAAGGATAAAGAAGATCCTTCCTAGGGAATCGTAGGGGGATACCTGGGGGTGTCTCTTGGGGCAATGAAACTAGGTTTTATAAGGGAAGGTTTGGGTGATGGGGAAGAAGTGGGGGGGGGAAAATAAACTCCCCCAGTCCTTTGGAGGTTTATAAATAACCACTGTTAGATTCCCGATTTAAACTGAATGATACTGATAAAAGAGGGTGGTGGGACAAATCCGGGGGGGGGAAAAACACTTATGGAATACCTATCAGATAACTGCCCGAGCCAGGGGATTAAGTCAGAACACCAAACGGTTTATTAAATACCCCAATTGTTTCAGGTTTGGTACCCCACTGGCTGGATCCATGAAAGGAAAACCTGAGGGAGGTAATGTTTGACATTCCATTACCCTAAATAAAGGAGGGGTGGGGTTCCACCCCCACTGGCCCACTTTGGGCTGGCTTAAGGCAGGCCCATTTATTTTTCTTTTTTCAGGGAAAAAAAAAGTCGGGGAAGGTTTTTTTTTTTCTTTACCCCTAATAGGAATTCGGGTGGGGGGATAGAGGTAGGTGGGCACTTGCTTGTGCCTTCTTACTTTATTAATGTGGGTTGGTGTGATGGGGGAAGAAAATAGTCTCCCAGGTGGGGACATGGGGGTGGCTCTTCCTAGGAGGGAAATTACTCATTCAGCTTGGATCATTCGTGGGGTGCACATATGGGCTTCTCTTCAGGGGTTTCCAGGTGTTTTTTGGGGTTCTCAAGTGGGTCCATATGTTGCCTCACTTTTCCCGGGTCGAGATTCTGGATTTGGGTAGGCTGGGGCATTTGGGGGGGACATCTCTACTTCTTTTTTTATTTCTGGCACTTTTTCTCTCTTTGCTTGTGGTCCATGTTTACAGTAATCGCCCATCAAGTTGGCCGGAAATTTACTGTGTTGATGTCCACAAAGAAGGCCCCAGTTTCCCCCATGCTCTTCTGGTTGAGGTAGGGGCCAACAGTGGCCATAGGTCTTCAGAGTGGGGGTGGACCTAGGATGTTTTTTTTTTACCCGGGGGTACTTCCAGTTAACAGGTTTTTACCCCCATAACAACAAAATTAATGGGCAGAGAGGGGCCATCCCCTTAACTCCTTGTCCCAAAATGAGGCATGAAAATTCAGGTATAACTCATGGCATAAATTGGGAAAATTCTTCCCTCCCATATAAAAAAAACCCCCATCCAACCAAATAAACCCCAACCCGTTTGGAGGAGAAGAAATATGAAAGGCTTACAGGTGGGGG
Source organism: Ia io (assembly GCA_025583905.1). Classification (NCBI taxonomy): domain Eukaryota; kingdom Metazoa; phylum Chordata; class Mammalia; order Chiroptera; family Vespertilionidae; genus Ia; species Ia io. The sequence goes on along the minus strand of JAJQQW010000483.1, from coordinate 16,084 downwards.
GAGTCTGGAGGATTTTTAGATTGAGGTTGACCCCCACCCACATGTGTTGTTGTTTTTGAAGAGATCTTTTTTATTTCCCACCATTGCGGGTTTTAACTTCCTTTCTGATTATGGGGATGTTTTTGGTGTTATTGTTATACCACATTTTTTTCAGATGGAGGGCCTTGTATGAGATTATGGTCACCTCCCCCACAAACTTAGCAGAAAAAACACAGTTAACATTATGGCTTTAGTTTCTAGGGGATTCAATAAAAATTTTGGCCATGTCTTGATTTCCAGAGTCCTATGTTATTTTTTCTTCTTCTCTCCTAACCCAGTGTTTCCAACACTGAGAAAACCACTTTGGCAGTTGATTTTCCTTCAAAAACCTGAAAGGAGTGTGGTGGGGGGTCATCACATTCCCCTAGGTAGGTGGAAGTTATTTAATAAATACCAAATTGTAATCTTTACCCCCGCCACTGGAAGTTTCTTTATTTTTAGTTGATGGGGGGGTACTTGGGGATAGGTGGCCTGGGGGCTTTTTGCCTGTTCTCGGGGGGACCAAAAGCATTCCCTTTTACCTTAAAAAAGGTTTTATTACGTTTGCTTTATAAAGTTAACTTCAGATGTTACATAAAATGTGAAAGGAATGGCCACTATAGAGGACAGGAGAAAACTGTCATCTTCAAACCCCCTTTAAGCTTGAACACCAAAACAGGGTTTTAATGCGCCTTGTTGGTTATTTGGGGGGGACCTTGCAGTGGCTTTAGGGATTCGTAGGCCTTATGAAAATTTGGGGGGGACTTTGGGATGAAAAGGCATCCCTGATGTGATGTTTCATTTCCTCTTGGGGGGGAACCTTTTTCCTTTATTTTTAACCAATAACTTTATTGCGCTTGAAAATTGGGTATTGTCCAAACAGGGGTTACACATGTATTGTTGGTTGGGCTTAAAACAAGATGAGTAGATTTGGTTTTTCATTATAGAGGTTAAAAATATTGTATTTGATAGAGGCAAAGGGATGGGTATATAATAAATTCCAAAAAACTATGGGGCGGGGACAATGGGCAAAATTACAACTTCTTATCTTTGTTTTTTTTTAACTTGGGGTGGGTAACGGGTGGGGACTGGGGAGTCGGAGACTTGTAACTAGGGGAGTGCTACAAGGATCTTTGGGGGGAACTTTGGTTCCTTTACCTCTTGGGGGCCTCATTCATTCATATGCCACCAACTCTCCTTTTTTGCACCTTGCATCACACTGGAGGTTCTGCCGGTCCCCCTGGAAATTTCCACCTTAGGCTGTTGCCTTGTGATCAGGGGGGCCATTTACAAAGTTTCTTTTTCTCCATTAAGGTTTTTCTGCCTTGGGGCCAGTTTTCCAACTACTTTGGGTGATATTTTAAATAAAGCCCTCATTTTTACCTTGGCCTATAAATGTCCCACTTCCTCACTAAGGCGACTTACCCTCCTGTGATTTTAATTCCTTGGATTCTGCTCTTTTCTTTACTTTTTTTGTTGTTTGTTTGGTTCTGTTTAATTCTCTTAAACATGCCATATAGAATTTCATTTTTGAGGGTTTTTTCCATTGGGGGCACTAAACAAATTTTCCTTTAAGACCTTTCATAGGTTTTTCATTTGGTTATTATTAATTGTTCTTTGACAGAATTTCAGATTTTTTATATATAACGGGATCCTTTTCTTTTTACATGTTAGAGGCTGGGTTAAAGAATCCCTAACTTTTCCTGGCTTCTTTTTTAAGATGGTTTTACTGGTACTTACTTAGCTCTTGTGGAGCTGAATAATGGAATGGGGGGTAAAAGGAGACGGGGCCCGTTTTTTTATGTCTGCCAGGGGGTTATAGGATGGGGATTTTATAAATGGTTTACCATTAGAGAGGGTGAACTTACCTTCCAAATGCTTTTTATCCTTTACCTCCTTTTTTGGGGGGGCCCCCATGGGGAGGTTTGTCCCTAAAGTGCGGATAAAAAAACTTTTTTCAAAATAAAGAGGAAACCATTATTTTTTTTCCACATAAATAATTTTCCTTCCTTTCCTTATAAAATACCATGTAGGCGGCATTAAGAATTTTTAGGGAAATTAGGGCAACCTGAGGGGGGAAGTTCTATTTTTGCCACTGCAAAAGTTAATTGACTTTGGGAGGGGGACTACTTCAAAAAGGAAATTTTTTACCTTTTGTTTTCATTTTGCCTTTTCTTCTTCTCCATGAGGAACCACCTATTTTGGCCTTCTGGGGAATGGGACTTGGAAGGGGGATCCCTGGAGGACCTTTCGTTCTCCTAGGGGGGGGGGGTCCTTTCTTCCTTATTATTTTTTACAAAACACCTTTCCCTTTTGGTACAAAAAGTAACAAACACTTCATGGTTCCAATTTGTGGGGAAATTGGGGAAACCCAATCCTTTGTGGCTAACAAGATGGGGAAGGACAAAAATTGTCTAGTTTTTCATAAAAGAGAGTTTCAAAAATATTGGGTATGGGAAGAAGGAGCATCTGGTTTTAAATTCCAAAAATTAAAACAACCTCAGGGCAAATTTCTTTCCCCTATTTGTTTTCTAGAACATAAATATTGGATTGTTGGTTTTGGTCTTGTTCTTGAAAAAAAACAGTAAAATAAATTTTTAAGAGGGGTCGTGAATTGATACTTTACCAGGGGGGTAACCATTTGGCGCTAGGTTTTTTATGGGCCTTTTCCACAAAATTGGGATGTGGGGTTGTTTATCGGTTATATTTAGCAAAAATATTATTATTTTAATTTATTTTGGAACAAGGGGGGGAAAAAAAAAACCCTTAGAGTTGTGAATTTAATTTTGGAAGTTTATAAACTTTGGATTCATATATTCCTAACATTCTTAAACCCATTTTCTCTGGATTATTTTCTGTTAAGAGTGGATTCGGCAAAATTTAGTCCACAAAAATTTTTTCACTTACTGAAGAAAGATTAGCACAAGATGTGAACAAAAAAAAATTTTGTGTGTGTTTAAATTGTTTCCAAAAAGGGGGGGGACTTATTTCCATTTTGGCTTGCTAATGATGTTTTTGTTTTAGGGGAAAAGAATTGATTAGCTTTTTTCACTAGTTATATTTTATTTATGGGACCCCACATTTGCCAATTGGGTAAAAATGGTCTTTCCCCCAATTTTTACTTATTTCTTCAGGGGTAAAATTTACAACTGGTGTGATCTTTAGTTTTATTTTTTAAAAATCAAAACTAAGGGGGGCATAATTAATTTTAATCCAAAGGGGGTCAGGCTTTGTTAGGGTTAATAAAATAACCTGTGAAATTGATTCAATTATTGTAGCCAAACTGCTTTTGTTCATACACTTGGGACTGGGGGGTTTGCTGTACTCTTTTCCCAAGTATTGAATTAATTTTTTTAAGCTTTAAAAATTCCTTCTTCCCATACTGTAAAAAATGGGCATTTTACCATTTTTGTTGTTGTTTTTTTTTAAATTTATTTTTTCTTGGGGTTTTAGAGAGAGGGAAAAGGGAGGATGGGAAGGAGGAAAGGAAAGGAAAAAGGAAATGGGTATAAGAAAGAAAGAAAAAAGAAAGGGAAGAAGAAAGAAAAGAGGAAAGGAATAAAAAGGTAAAAAGAAAAGTAAAAAGTGGAAGAAAAAAGGGGGGAAAAAGGGGAAAAAGGGGAGAAAGAAAGGGACAAAGGAATAAGGTCACAAAGGGGGGAAGGAGGAGAAAGGAAAGCAGGAGAGGAAAGAAAAAGAAAAGAAAAAAAGAAAGGGTTTTGATTAAGGGAGGAAATCATTCATTTGATTTGGCCTTTCCTCCTGGGCAAAGTTTCGCCTCACCCCCACCCCCACTGGGGGAATTGAAGCCTGGCCAAACACCCCAAGGCCATTTTATTCCCCTTGTATTGTTCCCAGAATCAAAACCTGGGGGGGAAACCCTTTCCATATTTCTTGCAGGCTGGACCCATCCTTCTACCCCACTGAGCAGGCAAAAAAAAACTAGGCTGGGGTGCTGCCTTTTTGTGGTTTTTTAAACAATGGGGGAAAAACTTTAAAAATCATTTAGGATTGTTTTTTTTTTTTTTGTTTTTTGTACTTTTTTTTAACTAACACAAGGGTGGGGGCAAATGGGGGACTTGGTGAAGATTAAGCAATATGGTCTTTGGGTGGGGGGGGCAACAAATAAAAAAAATGGTTTAAATTTTATTTGCTTCACAGTTTTTCAAAGGGGGGAGAACGGGGAGAAACTGGGTGTACCTATCTTAATCCCACTGAATCTGGATTTTGGGACTGATTTTTGGTTGAGTTGGGGGACTTTCACCCCAGAGTAAATTTTATTGTGGAATACTTCTCTCTATGTACTTTACCACTATACCAATTTGGATAAAATATTTGGGGGATTTTTTTTTAAATATGAACAATCAAAAGCAAAAAAACACCTCAAACTTTAGAGGAAGGCCATTCCATTTTTGGAAAATAGTGGAAGGGGATGGGGATTTTTAAAGGCAGTTTCCCAAATAAATACTTGTAACATAATTTTTTTCCCAGTTAAAAGGTTTTATGGTATCCCTGTTAAAAACTGTGGGGGGATATTGATTATTCATATATTCACACCTTTGGTTATGTAGTAGAACAGGCAGGGGACAAAAACAAATAAAACTACCCCCTTCATGGCACAAGGGCCTGCCTATTTTTAAAAGTTTTTTGCCTCTGTGGGGGAACCCTTAACGGGAATGTTTTTTTACCCATTTTTAAAATTGATTAACATTTTTAAATGGGGTTTTTGGAAAAGGGGCCCTAACATTTAAGGTTCCTTTGGAGTTTTTTTAATTTTTGTCTCCACAAAGCCTGGAATATATTTACTATTCTTGGCTTTAAGAAAAAAAGGTTTTTGCTAGGGAAGTGAGGGATTTAACCAAAAAAAAAACTTTTTATATGTATATATGACAAAAAAAAACCCCAATGGGGACACACCAGGGTGGTGGAACACCAACAGTTGGGGGTTGAAAAAGGACTATGGGGGAGCAAGATGGGGAAGGAGTTGGGGTGGGGGAAGGAGGTCAATGGGGGGGGAAAAAAAAAGGAGGGGACCCCCACACATAGTGGGGTGGGGGGGGGTTGGGGACATCTGTATTCTTTAAAAAACAATAATAGATTAAATTTTAAAAAAAAAAAGTTTTGGCCACAAACCCTTTTGGATTATAGGGATTGCAAAATATATCCTTCTTAAATTGTCTCTGAAAAAAAGGAGGGGAATAAATAGTGGTAGTTGTGTCCTTCTGGTGTCTCTCCCAGAGGGTAATGTAATGTTATTAGTGGGGTTTATGGGAGGGGGGGGCAGATTTCGTTTTATATGGCAGGGGGTGACTGCATGTTGATTTTAATATAATACCACTCTAAATTTATATTCTATTCTTTTTTTTTTTTTTTTTTTTCTTCTCATTTATGTCCAAGGAAAATATTCTAGCATTCTGAAAAAACTTACTGGGACCATTAGTGCCCCCCACTGGAACCCCAAGGGCTTCATTGCAAAAATCATCAAATTAAAAAACTGAGGAGGGGGGGAACCCCACTTTTCAAACCTGCCATGGCAAGCCTAAATTACAGTTTTATTTACATACAGAAGAACATTTTGGGTGTGTTTACCCATATTCATTAATCCCAATACAAGGTTCATATCAATTTCTGCGGAGTGTTGATAAATTTTTTCCATCCCTTTTCTTAAATCTAGCAAAACTTGGGGGGAAAAATATCCATTCCCTTCCACCATTGTTTTTTTCCCAATAGCTTAAATTGCAATATATAAGTGTGAGGCAAACAAAAACCTATGTTTGAAATTTTTATATGGGGATTATAAAAACACTATTTTTTCTCTTTGGTTTCAATGGGGCATGTTGTGCATGGTGGGACCCATCATTGAGGAGATTCTTAGGAAGGTAATTGAGGTGTGGGGTTTTCTAAAGATATGTTCTTGGTGGAAACCACAATAAAGCATGTTCTTTACCCAGGGGATAACTGGTTTTCAGGTGGATGGGGGTTTATTTTTAAGCTTCTTAAATTGCAGGAGGGGGATGGGGCGAGCATCAACCCAGAATAATCAAAAACTCTAGAACTCCGAGTTACTGTCTTCAGGAGAACATGATTGATGGATGCGTAAAATTGGATTATTATGGGGGGGGATAGAGGGGGGCTTTAAAAGGTAAACCTTCCAGGGTTTTAAATTTATTCTCAATTTTTGGGGGGGGGTTGCCCCAAAATATCTTTTACCATTATCACCAGGCCTTTCAAGGAACCAGTTGATGTTGGTTTCAGTTTCCTTTCTGTTATAATTTTTGGCCTAGGATAGGAGTTTCTTTTTTTTCTTAAAAAATATATTTTTTATTCGATTTTTTACAGGAAGGTGTGGGAAGAAGGAAGATAAGGGTGAGAGAGAGTTATCAGGGGGAAAAATAAACATTCAATGAGGAAGAAGAAACATCGAATTTTTCCAAGCTTTGCCTTCTTGTTCCAGCCCCCCTACTGGGGGATTGTTGCCACAAACCAAATATAAGGTACTACTATCATACCAGACCCCTTGAACCCGGAAATCGAACCGTGGGTGGGGGGGGGGGACCCTTGGGGGAAGTTGGGCGGGTGGGGCCCCGACGGGCTCTTATTCCCCACTGAGCCAAACGGATTTTCGGCCCTCAATGTTAAAAAATTTTTTTAATTTACCTTTCAGGGGATTCTAATTTAATGGGAACCTTAGGTATTGGAATAAAGTTATTTTTGTTATATTGGAGCTTTGGGGGGGGCTTTCATAATAAAAATTTGGACATTATATTTTAAAAAAAAAAAGGAATTTTGCATCCTAGGATTTTATGGTAAAAACTATTTTAGGGCTTTTTCTTTATTTTTCATAATTGAAGGGGTATTTTTTAAGGGGAATCAGAAAAAACAAGAAGCTTCTTTGGAAAAAGGGGTACATAAAATTTAAGCTAACTGATTTGGGGTTAGGGGACTTCGGAATTCCCTGTTTCTTTTTTGGGAAATGGACTGCCTGGGTCTAAGGTTTAGCTTCATGGTGGCCTTACCCAGTGGCTAATAATCGGGGATTTCCAGTGGGGATTATTAAAACTCAGTTTTCTTTATTGTTTAAGGGCTTGGATGGTTTTTCCATCGGGTTTGCTTGCCTTTATACATCTCTGTTAGAGGGTGAAATTTTAGTTACTTTGGGGGGGTGGGGGACTGGGTCCTTCGGATAACCATTTGCCTGGGGAAACCATACCAGGCAAAATCTGTATGGCTTTTGGGGGGGGGGCCCATAAGCTGGCTTTCTTGGGGCACTTACAGTTCAAAGGGGGGGGTTTGGCAAGTGGGAGGACATGCTGTCAGGGGATAACCAGGGGCAAAACAGGGGGACCCATCCATTTGGCTAGGATGGGAACATTGGGGGTTTTTAAGGGGGCAACATTAAGATGTTAGGGGCAATAATTTCAGCAGGCAGCTGCCAAGGGGGGGGGGTGAGGTTTTCATTGTTACAAAATTTCTATGCTTCCAGGATTCCTTGGGGGGGTGAAAAAAACTGGGCATTTCTTTTCAAAAGGGGGAAAGCTGGAGAATTCCTTTTGTTGCTGAAAACCCTCTCCCCAGCCTTACTTGGTTGTATTTGTTTTTTTCTTAGGGGATTGGGGTAGAACTAATGTGGGAAGACCTTTTTAATTATTTGGGGGTGATAGGGGGGAACCTGTGAAAATGTGCCTCAATAGGGGATATTAAAGGGGAATTTTCATTGGGGGTGGGTTTGGGCCATAGGCTTTCGAATGGCCTATACAACTTTATGGGTCCTACATGTGGGTTTCCCTATATACTGGCCAATATTTCTGCATTACTGGGGCTAAAAGGGATTCAATTTATTTTTTAATTATGCATTTTTTGTTTTGATTAAAAAAACGGAAAAAAAGTTAGATTAAAAAAATGTTAAAAAAACATAACTTAAGTTTTTTGGACGTGGATTCTAGGCATCCCAGTTTCAATAAATTGGGGACTTTTTAATTCCAGGAAAATTACTAGGAAGGGGTTAAGGGCACGGGGAAAATTCCCTTTCTTCCCCCAAACCTTCTTAAAGGGGTTTTTATTCTAGGGGCTTTCCCTCTGGGACAAAAGGGACGCTTTCCCTCGGCCACCCCCAATTCTTTTAGGGGGGAAAGGTTATTTTTCGGGTAAGGGGGGGGGACATCTGGGCCTATATTAAGCACCAATTATAAGATATAATTTTTTTAATATAGGTTATTTTTTTCCTAGGTAAACAGGGGGTGAGAAAATTGTGCTAATTGAATTAGATAAAAAAAAAAAGAGGAATATATGGTTGGTCACTATGGGGAAATTCTGCTAAGGCAATATTTTTTTTTTGTATGGGGGGGTTTGTGGGGATTTTTGAAAAGAGTACTTATAAGACTTTATGATGGTAAAAAATGGCTGGGTCATAAAATAGGTTCCAAAAAAGTTTTATATGCCCAAGATTTGGGGTTTTGGGGGGCCCCTGATAGGTTTTCACCCTACTTTTCCTGATTTTCTAGATGGGGATGGGGGTAAGTTTAAAATTTGATTCCTCCACCAACTATTACGTATCCCGGAACTATGT
>JAJQQW010000483.1:0-2500 GCA_025583905.1 Ia io | reverse complement strand
TTGTTGTTTCCAACACTTTATTTTTAGGATTTTTTTTAACCTTTTTTTTTTCTAGTTTCCTTTTTCCTCCCCCCTTCCTTTTTTTTTTATTTTTTTTTTGATCTTTTTTTTTCCTTTTTTCTTTTTTTTTTTTTTAATTCTTGCTTTCCAAAAAACCATTTTTTTTTGTTTTTTGGTAAAATTTTATAATCTTTTCTTTCTAGGGCTTGGTTCCCCCAACCACCTTTTATTTTTAAACCTTTTTCTTGGAAAGGTTTTCTTTATTTTGGATTTTTCTTTGGACTTTTTTTTTTTGGTAAAAATTTGTTTTTTAATTTTTTTTTTTAGTTTTTTATTTTCCTTCCCCTTTATTTTTTTTTTTTTTTTTTTTTTTTTTTTGTCTTTTTTCCTTTTGAAAAATAACAATTGATTTTTTTTGTTTTTTTTTAACCCATTGAAGAAAAAAATGTTTTGTTTTTTGCTCCCTTTTTTACATTAAGTTTAAACTCAATAAAAATAAATTGGGGGGTTTTTTCCCTTATTTTTTTTTTTTTTTTCTTTTTATTTTTTTTTTTTTTTTTTTTTTTTTTTTTTTTTTTTTTTTTTCCATTTTTTTTTTTTTTTTTTTTTTTTTTATTTTTTTTTTTTTTCCTTTGTTTTTTTTTTTTTTTTTTTTTCCTTTTTTTATTTTTTTTTTTTTTTTTTTTTTTTTTTCCCTTTTTTTTTTAATTTTTTTCATTCTTTTTTTTTTTTTTTTTACCCCTTTTTTTCCCCTTTTTTTTTTAATTTTTTTTTTTTCGAATTTTTTTTTTTTTAACTTTTTTTTTTTTCTTTTTATTTTTTTGGCCATTTATTTTTTTTTTTTTTTTTATTTTTTTTTTTTTTTAAATTTTTTTTTTTTTCTGGAAATTTCTTTTTTTTAAATTTTGGACCTTATTGTTTTTGGCTTTCTAACTGTTTTCCCTTTTTTTTTTTTTCTTTTTCCTTTCCCCCCTTTGATAGGAAAAACCTTTTTTGTTGGGTTTCCCAAATGGGCTGGTCTTGTTTTTTATTTTTCCTTTTTTGGTGCATCCATTTTTTTTTTTTTACATTTTTCCAGGAAGAGAAAAGGCTTTTTCTTTATTTATTTTTTTTTCCCTTCAAATTCTTTTTTTGGAGTTCCCCACTACTTTAGCAAAAAGATTTTTTCTTTTTTGTTTTTGCTTTTTTAGACCCTCCCACAGAGTTTTATGTCTTTTACGTAACTATAAAAAATTAAAAATATGCTCAAACGATAATTTGTTATATAAAGTCTAAGCGTAAATATGCTCTTTACCTATTGTATATTTATTTTAATTTTCCTTTTTTTTTAAATATTTAAGTAAGTTTTTTTTGAATGGAAAAGGGTTCCCCCCAGCCCCTCTTTTGGGGGTTTTTCCCTATAGTATAAGTAATCAATGTCCAATCCAGTGGTGAAATAATGGAACAGTTGTTTTACTTCTTCATTTCCCAAATTTTGGAAAAAGCCCTTTTTTTTATTTCATTTTTTTAGAAATTATTGATGGGTGTCCCCAAGATCCTAAATTCAGTTTGTGGGGATTTTTTATATAGTGTTTAGAGGAAGCAATAAAAAAGTGATTTTTAAAGAAGTGGTAAACTGCATTTGAGAGTAGTTGGCCTGATTTTTTTGAAAAGAGTATAGGGAGGAGAGCCTCCTGTTTAACATATTTGAACATATTCCAAATATCTATATTATATTTACATTTTCTGGCATGGCAAATTTATTTTTAAAATCATTTATTTTTATTCCTGTTATTTATCCTATCTGTTCTGTTAGTGGTTTGCTGGTGGCTGATGGCTAAATGGGACATTAGGTGAGGGTTTGTTTTCTCTTCTAGGTTTCCCTCTTCCCCCTTGCTTTCCACACCAAAGACCAACTTAATACACAAAACCTGATATCCAATGTTCAAGGATAAAATCTTTAATCAAAATGCCAAGTATAGATTGCAAATTTCCCCCACAAAATCTTGTATTCCTAAGTATTTTTAATAAAACAACATAGAAAAATATTATTAACCCCCTTCAGATTACATACCCCCATTACAGGAAAAATGAAATGCATATAACTGGGAGTGTAATATTTAGGGATATTGGCTCATATATTAACTCCCCCTCGCCTCCCCCCACGCCATCATCATCGACAACACCAATAATGGTAAAATAATAATTATAAATTTTCACCAGCTTTAAAATTTAGGGGAAGAAGGAGAGGAAGTGATGTAATATTAAATTTTTTAAAAAAAACCCTATTTTTTTTTTCCTTTGCATTTTTTTTTTTTTTGTTATTTCCACTTCTTTTCATTTTTTTTTTTTTTTATTTTTTCCCATTTTTTATTCTTCCTTCATTTTTTTTTTTTTTTTCCTTTTTTTTTTTCCTTTTTTTTCATTTTTCTGTTTTTTTTCCTTTTCTCTTTGGTTTTTTTTTTTCTTTTTTTTTTTTTTTTTTTTTAGGGGGGATTTTTTTTTTTTGTTTTCCCTTTTT
>JAJQQW010000758.1:5000-7500 GCA_025583905.1 Ia io | reverse complement strand
TATGGATTTTAGGTTTTTTGTTTTTTTTTTTTTTGGTTTTGTTTTTTTATTTTTTTAAATGATTTTTTTTTTTTTGTTTTTTAAATATTTTGAAATTTTAGTTGTTTTTTTTTTTTTTATTTTATGTGGAGTTTTTTTTTTGTTTTTTTTTTGTGGTTTTTTTTTTTTTTTTTTTTGATTTATTTTTGGAAGGTTTTTTTTTGTTTTTTTTTTTTTTGTTTTTTTTTTTTTTTTTTTGGTTTTTTTTTTTTTTTTTCCTTTTTTTTTATTTTTTAAAAGATTTTTTTTTAATTTTTTGTTTTTTTTTTTAAATGAATTTTTTTTTTTTTTTTTTTTGGTTAATCCTTTTTAATTATTTTTTTTTTTTTTTTTTTAATCTTTTTTTTTTTTTTGAAAAAATAAAAGAATTTATTTTTAGTGGAATTTTTTTTTTTGTTTGTTTTGGTTTGTTTTTTTTTTATTTTTTTTTTTAAGTTTTTATTTTTTTTTTTTTTAATAAAATTTTTTGTATATTTTTGTAATTTTTTTTATTTTTTTTTAAGTTTTTTAATTTTTTTTTTTTTTTTTTTTAAGAATTTTTTTTTTTTTTTTTAAAAATTTTTTTTTTTTTTTGTATTATTTGTTAATTTTTTATTTTTTTTTTTTTTTATTTAAATAATTTAAGTTTTTAAAAAATTGTATTTTTTTTTTTTTTTTTGTTTTTTTTTGTTTTTTTTTTTTTTTTTTTTTTTTTTTTTTTATTTTTTTTTTTTTTTTTTTTTTTTTTGTTTTGTATTTTTTTTTTTTTGTAATTTTTTTTTAATTTTTTTTTTTTTTTTTTTCATAAATAATATTAAATTTGTTTTTTGTTTTTTTGTTTTTGTTTTTTTAAAAATGCTTTATATTTTTTTTTTGTTTTTTTTTATTTTTTGTTTTTTTTTTTTTAGCTTTGATTAATTTTTTTAAGGAATTTTTTTTTTTAAATTTTATTTTTTTTTTTTTTTTGTTTTGATATTTAATTATTATAGAATAATTTTTTTTTTTTTTTAAAAAATATTTTTTTGTTTTTTTTTATTTTTAATAAAATTTAATTTTTTTTAATTTTTTTTTTTTGGGGAATTTTTTTTGTTTTTTTTTTTTTTTTATTTTTGTTTAATTTAATTTTTTTTTAAACTATTTTTTTTTTTTTTTTTTTTAAAAAAAAAAATTTTTTTTTTTTAAAAAATTTTTATTTTTAAAAAAAAAAAAATTAATTAAAATATAGAAAAGTTTATAAGGTTGTTTTTTTAAATTTAATAAAAACCCCAAATATAATTAAAAATATTAAAAAAGTTAAACACATTAAGAAAGGGGCAAATTTTTTTTTTTTTTTTTTTGGCTAAAACTTTGAGAACAAAATGGGGGTAGCTAATTTTGTAAAATATAATTTTTAAAAACAAAAAATTGTTCTTAGCAACTTTGGGGGGTTTTTATTTTTTTAATAATTTTTTTTTTACAATTAATAATAAAGATAAAAAAAAAATTATTATAAAAAAAATTTTTTTTTTTTTATAGAATTTTTTTTTTAAAATAAAAATGTTAAATAAAAAAATTTTACATATTATAAGAAATTGATTAAATTTTTTAGAAATTCTCTAAAAAACATTTTTTTTAATTTTACTTTTAAACAAAAATTTTAGGAATATGTTTTTTTTTAGTATAAAAAAACTTTTTTTTTTTTGAAAGTGGTTTTACCAAAAAAGAATAAATTAAAACAAAAAATTTTTTTATGTTAAAAAAATAGAAAAAAATTTTAAAAAAGATTTATTTTTTGTTTTTTTAAAATAAATATTTTTTTTTTTTTTTAATTTGATTTTAATTTAATGGAAAAACAAATTAGGGGCCTGGAAAAAATAATCTAAAAAAAATTTAAATTTATAATTAAGAAAAAAATAAAAAATGATACTTTTAAAATAAAAAATAAATATATTTTGAAAACCCGTTAAAAAAAAATTAATTTTTTTAAATAGAATTTAACAATTCTAAGTTATATTATTTTTCCTTTAGTTTTGTAAAAGTTTTTTTCAATAAAAAAAATAAATTTTTTTTTTTATTTTTTTTTTAAAAACCTTTTGGCCGCAATTTTTTTTTTTTTATTAAAATTTTTGCGAAAAATTGCAAATACACATTTTTATGCCAGAAACAGTTGCTTAATATTTTTTTTAATTTTTTTTTTTAATAAAAAAATATTTTCGGCAAATTTTTTTTTTAATTTGAAAAAAAAAATTTAATTTGAATTAAAACAACCCCATATTTTTTTTACCCAACAAAAAAAATTGCAACCCATTTTTTTTGAACAATCCATTCGGTTAAAAATAAATAATTTTTGCAAATAAAACAACCCAACCTTATTTTAATAAATTTGTTTATAAAATTAAAATTAAAAAAAAATAATGGAAAAAACAAAATAAAACACCCTACAAGATGAAAATTCATGGGAAAACCCAAAAAAAAAAAAATGTTTTTAAAAGCACCCACAAGT
>JAJQQW010000758.1:0-2500 GCA_025583905.1 Ia io | reverse complement strand
CCCCCCCCCCCCCCCCCCCCCCCCCCACCCCCCCCCCCCCCCCCCCCCCCTCCCCCCCCCCCCCCCCCCCCCCCCAACCCCCTGTCCCACAATGGGGGGTATAACCCCCCCCCCCCCCCCCCCACCACCCCCCCCCACCCCCCCCCCCCCCCCCCCCCCCCCCCCCCCCCCTTAGAGAAAGGTCAATTGCCCCCCCCCCCTCCCCCCCCCCCCCCCCCCCCACCTCCCCCCACCCCCCCCCCCCCACAACCCCCCCCCACCCACCCCCAACCGTACCAGGCCTAGCTGATTAGTCCCACCCCCCCCCCCCCCCAACCCCAAACCCCCCCCCCCCCCCCCCCCCCCACCCCAGCCACCCCCCCCCCCCCCCCCCCCCCCCCCCCACACCCCCCCCCCCCCCCCCCCCACCCCCCCACCCCCCCCCCCCCCCCCCCCCCCCCCCCCCCCCCCCCCCCACCCCCCCCCCCCCCCCCCACCCCCCCCCCCCCCACCCAACATTTTTTTTAGCACCCCCCCCCCAGTATTGCCCCCCCCCCCCCCCCCCCCCTCCCCCCCCCCCCCCCCCCAACCCCCCCCCCCCCCCCCCCCCCCCAAACCCCCCACCCCCCCCCCAAGACCCCCCCCCCCCCCCCCCCCCCCAAACCCCCCACCACCCCCCCCCACCCCCCCCCCCCCCCCCCCACCCCCCCCCCCCCCCCCAAACCCCCCCCCCCCCCCCCCCCCCACCCCCCCCCCCCCCCCCCCCCCCCCCACCCCCCCCCCCCCACCCCCCCCCCCCCACCACCCCCACCCCCCCCCCCCCCTGCCACGTACCCCCCATCCTCCCCCCCCCCCCCCCCCCCCCCCCCCCCAAAACTCCTAACCCTGGGGTTTCTTTTCATAGGTATATAATAAGGGTAGCTTTTTTTCCACTTCATGTAAGAATAAACAGGGAATTCAATAAGGATAAATTGTATATAAGGGTACTTCTCAACAAAAAGTTTTCCCCAGCCCAACTAGCTGTCGCACTTCAGCCTTGATTATTCGTAGGGTGGCATTAGTTCTAGTGAGACAAGAGCCTTAGAACCCATACTTTTTGGGGGGGTTAGGGGGAAAAAAACCGCCCCCAAACTCCAGTGTTGTGGCTTTTACCCCAATAATATATTTAGGGGATTTAACAACCCTGGCTTGAAAAGCCACACTGCTGTGTACACCTCATTGTTACCAGCTGTGCCGTACTGTGTCCTTGCATTTCATGAAGGCAGTATGCCAGGGGACCTTTGGGTGGGTTTCACGTTAGCTTCAGAAAAAACTGGAATACACACACAGTTGTTTCCTCCCAGAGTTTTACCCAATTGAGTTCCCTGAGTTTGGACCTACAATTGAAACTTTTTTTTTCCATAAAAAAGGGGGGTCCCATTGAACCATGGTTGCTTTTTCCCAATAAAACATGAACTGGTTTTTTATTTATTTCTCACACTTATTGGGGACCCAAGGGACCCACTCTGCTTTTTGAGAGGTATCTGTATTATTAGCCTTTGAAACACTCCCAAATGGACAAGCCAAACAGGTCCCCACCCCTTTTAACCCCAGCAACCCTCCTCACTGTTTTTACACGCCATGGGGCCTAAAAACTGGCTTACCATTAATAAGACCCTTAAAATTTTTTTTCCATGGGAGCCAGGTGGCTTTTCCAGTATTTCCAAGTTTGGGATAAACTGGCATCTCCCAAAGGAAACCTGCACACCCATTGTGGAAAATTTTTTAGTGAGTAAACACATTTCCGGGCCCGCCTTTTAAGTTGTGAGGGGGACTGGTGGCTTATTTCTAAAGGCCCAAGGGGACAATATTTTAACTTATCCCGGGCAGAAAGGAAGAGCCCTCTGTTAAACAGGGACTCAGATGCCACGGGGGAGCCCAAAATTATCCCCCAACCAAATAATCCCCCAATTCTCCTTACCAACTTAAACCAACCCAGCACCCCAAAAAATATAACCTACCCGCCTCGCCTCCCAAAAAACCCCCCCCCATGAGTTTCTGGGGGGGAAACGGAAAACCCCCACCCGACAGCGGGGGAAAATAGGGGGGTTTTTAGCGGGGTGGTTAAGGGGAAAAATTTTTAGGGGGTTTTTTTTTGATTTTCCCCCAAAAAGAAGTAAAAAAACTTTTTCTAAAAAGGGGGAGGGGGAAATTGGGGGGCTGAAAAGGGCATAAGTCCTTTTGGTTTTTTTGCTTCCCAAAAAGGGTGTAAAATGCAACCCCTAAGGGAATTCATTTTTAGTTGGGGAAAAATTTTCACCGGAAAAACGGGGCTTTGTTTTTCCCATTTGGGAAAAAAAAAAAGTTTGGGGTTTTTTAAGCTTGGGTCCCGCCCCAGCATTTTGTTTTTTTAGGTAAGATGGGGGGCAAGCATTTGGTTCTTTCCTTTAATTTAATTCCCCCTGGCCCCCTCTGGGGCCCCCTGTAAAAAAGCAGATTGTGGGTTTCAGGGGGGTAGAAGAGAAGGGGGGAAAACTGCATG